>BQNB010205548.1:0-10609 GCA_026074375.1 Tanacetum coccineum | reverse complement strand
AGACATGTCAGGAAGTTATGAGCAGAAATCCTATCAAGACCGAGATCATCGGTAGAGAAAAATTTTAAGTCATCCTCAGTAGTATGATTATAGTGTGTTCGTTTACAAGCTGAAGAAATAAAACTAGAGTATTCAAGAAGATCAAGTTTATTGAAGACAATCTCAAGGAATGCTAGACTTCATTCTTATTATTTTACTTTATTTTTGCTTGTAGGAAACATTGTAACCAATTCACGTGTGACACCATCTTAGAGGGAGATTGTTAGCCTTACTATTTTGTGAAGCTGACGTCTTACACGTGAATTGGACTAGCTATAGACACTGCATGATACGCAGGGGTTAATATTGTAAACAAGGGATAGTTAGTCATGTGATAGGCTATAAATACCCCTCATGACTCTTCATGAGGGGTGTGGATGTGCTTTATTTTCTTATCTAATCTAATATTATCTTTGTGCTCTCCACCATTTCTCTACTTTCTCCTACTAGAATACCATGCCTCATTTTATGTATTTTGATCAATCCTGACCCCTCGAAAGGTGTTTTACAATCGTGTCAGACCTCACTAAACACAGTAAGGTCTTCAAGTTTATATGATCTTATCCTTTTATGTTTAAGGACCATACATATATGTTTTGAAGTGAAAAGTTACGACCTATATCTCAAACAAGCCGATGATAGTGTCGTTAATGGTGGAGCAGTTAATTGTGTTGATCAATAGTTGATTCTTTGAATTCCTGATGATCTATAGGGACGGAACCCAGAGACAAAACGACCAAATGCACTTACAATAAACTAAACAATACTACAAAAACAATTTTTTAGGATCGGGTGCATTGAAAAAAAATCGAGGTTTTTTTAACAAAATTAACACTATGCCACAAAAATTCATGGGTACCTCGGGACCCCCGGGACACCCCCTAGTTCCAGCCCTGATGATCTATGGATTTTTGTGCTAATCTGTCACATATAGTTATTGGTTCCTTTTGTTGTAGTCATGGGATTATCAGTTAAAGAAATGCCCCTATATAGTTGTAAAGTGGTACTAACGAGGGGGAAATAGCCCGCGCGTTGCGGCGGTGCAACTTTATTATTAAGTATTATGTGTAAAGACATGCTGAATGTATATATGTACAATACAATAACATGATAAGCTCCTATTAAGCAAAGTCTACCTCTGTTGTACACCAAATCAACATTTTCAGTGCCTAACACTCCTGTTGCAGCAACCAAACGGCCCTAAAATTTGAAACCTGCATAATTTCTATATTAATGAAGAAATAATATTTTTTTTCAGGACTCTTTGGATGAGATGGTTAAGAAATTACAAATACGACAATTACATACAATGCTTCATCAAGAAGAGCGATGATAACCTCAGAAGCAATATTTTTTAGCATACTATTGTGTAAACAATTTAGTGTGGTAAGTATAATGTTCGTACCTTTTCAATTAGATCTAAAACAACTTGATTGTCCACAAATTCAAATAGATCCAGTTGATTTCTTCCTTCGTGTATTCTTCTTGTTCCATCTTGAATAGGTTGGTGATCACCTCTATTGATACGAAACTGACCTCCTTTGATTCTGTCATTCATACCATACATATAGAACTGATAACACGGTACGTGTAGAAAACGAAATAAAAAATGTTAATACTCACCTTTTACCAAGGCATTTTTCTGAAAGTTGTTACATTAAATCCCCTAGAGAAGTTGCCCTTAAAACCTGTATAATCAACTGGAGGTATTCCTTGCCAATCGCCTGCACCATAAATTATTTGAGGCATGAACAAAAGTTACACTGATAAACAATGTCAATATTGGAATACTTTTCCTGAGTCGGGCATATTCATGGTCCCTCCACTATAATCACTCTCAAATTTCCTCTTGGTAACAACATCTACGAAAGAGGTTATCATAGTAACACATACTACCTCCGTTCCAAAATTATTGTCCTGTTTTGACTTTCTGAGTCTTTCTTTGTCAAATTTGACCTTAAATATTTTTGTTTATGTTACATAATACTTGATGAAAATTATACTAATAAAAAATACATTTAAAACTCAATTCATTCATATATTATGCATCAAATATTAAAGAGCACAAACAAAAATATTTAAAGTCAAAGTTGATAAAAAAGACTTAGAAAGTCAAAACTGGACAATAATTTTAAGACAGAGATAGTAATACTTTTTTCACAAAAATATTATGAAACATTAATAGAAAAGCAACATTTAAGTCACTGTTCTTTTCTTTATACATCCATTCATTAAAAGATAGTTTTGTTTCCCATTTGGGTCAAAATGTTACTTTTATAAGAGATAATACTTATTATATACCCAATATTATAATACAATACAATCACCAGGATTGTCGGATGAAAACATTGAATGCTAAACGGATCCGGCCCGACCCGCCCTGAACCGATACATTAACTCTTATTATACTTTTACCTTCTTTAGGCCATCCTCAATGCAAATATGTGGCATACGCATATTGACAAGGGGGCATACGCACAATCCATTATGAAAATGCCATGTAACCATGCATTGAATAGTAGTTTGTTTTTGCCCATATGCATATTACACTGATGATGTGGGACCAAACTTATATCTATATTAATTAAATAAAAGAAACACCCCTACTCACTTCATGCTACTATGCTTTTATTATTTAAAATGTATAAAAAAGAAATGCAAAATAATTAAGTATAGTACACTTAGGTGGCATTGAACTTAACTTTGTAAGTTTATGGATTATAAAATCCGTCTCTAAATAAGTGTCCACTGTTGACTTTTAAAGTCTTTTTCCATCAACTTTGACCCTAAATTATTTTGATTGTGTTATATAATACTTAATGAAAATTATATGAATGAAAATACATTTAAAACTCAATTCATTCATATATTTTGCATTAAATATTATATAACACAAAAAGAAATAGTTAAGGTCAAAGTTACAAAAGAATGACTTTAAAAGTCAATGGTGGACACTTATTTAGAGACAGAGGGAGTATATAATATGGTGCAATGCTTAGGTGTCAATGTATTTGTTAGTACAAAATATGTCACCGGGTATAAGATGGTTCGAGGTGCTTGTTGGGTAGGGCCAGCCAGCTATCTTCGGGTTGGATCTTGTACTAAATCAAGTAGATGAGATGGTCTCCTGCATAAATGAAAGAAAACCGTTAGCCTTACCGTGGGGATGGACCCCACGATTAAACTCAGACGTGAGAGTAAGAACACATGTTATCAGAGGTATGTGTGTGTATTGGGAAAGGTAAGAAAGTCATACCTTTTGGGGTGTCAGATGACCCCCTTTTATAGGTGACTAATCACATCAATACTGATTGGATGTTGACTAATTACATTAAATGCTGATTAATGTTGACTCATCACATTAATGCTGATTGGATGTTAACTAATCATATTAAATATTGATTAATGTTGACTAATCACATTAATATTGATTGGATGTTAACTAATCACATTAATGCTGATTAATGTTGCCATATCCGAGCCAAGGCCAGGGTCCACATGTGGTTAGTACAGTCCAGGCCCAGAGGCATGTTATACGTACTATATGTCATCAAGTCCCCCCCAGTCTAGTATGTTTACTGCATGCAGCATTTGTTGCGTGCGGTGAATATTGCTAGACTCAAATTCTTTATTATCGTGCTTCTGCTACGATTGTTGGCTTCTCCGCGACTCTTCTTTAACCCGGTAGATCTGTGAGATGTGTCTTTTCTTTCTAGACCAAACGTCATTATACCTGGTTTTGGGCCGTGCTAATCATGCCTATTATAAGTTCCACCCATATACATGTGTTGGGTGGTGGTGCTCAGATGCTTAGTTTCCCGTGTTTGAACAGTAAGGACCCTGTAAGAAGAACAATTTTTCTATAGTCGGGGTAACACTAGCATTGGCCATGTACCATTCTTGTTCATCTCTTAGGAGAGGATGAGAAGAATTTATGGAGATGGAGATTCTCTCCATATATTGCGTGGTGAGATGGGTAAAGGTATGTCCATCTTGTACCAGCTTGTATTTGCTTATGATGCGAATAATAGTGCGAATATTACATTCGTCTTAATACCAACGGAGAGTGTACATTCGTGGCTGGGTTAATTGAAAGGTTACCCGTCCTGATGCGAATACTGCGTTCGTCTTAAGACCAATGGAGGACGTACTTCCGTGGCTGGGTGGCTGGGTTAATTGTTAGGTTACCCGTCCTGATGCGAATATTGCATTCATCTTAAGACCAACGGAAGACGTACTTCCGTGGATGACGTGGGTGGCTATGCTCCGCGAGTATTGGTTTTGCAAGTTTTCATTCGACATGTTACAACCGAAGGTTAAATTAGTGTCGAATTTCCGTGCCCACCTATAAAGGGGGGTTCTCTGACACCCCAAAAGGTATGACTTTCTCACCTTTCCCAATACATACACATACCTCTGATAACATGTGTTCTTACTCTCACGTCGGAGTCTAATCATGGGTTCTGCCCAGGCTCCGGCCTCGGGTCCTCTTCTAACCGGTTCTTCTTTGTTGGCAGCACTATTCAAGGCCTGGAAAGACGACGAACGGCACCTAGAGAGTCATCAGGACTGGCCTGACCGAATTATGCATCAATAAGTTGGCGCCATCCGTGGGACCACGATTAAACTATGTTTCGTGTTCTCATATTACCGAAAAGCAAAAATCAGTTTCTAAAGTCGATAACTCTAAAACCTTTGTATTTTTGTTTTTCATTCATTGCATCTTGCCATGCGTCAAACTTGATTTACCAAATCAATAAACATCATGTGATTTTAATATCACTTTAAAAGAACATGTTTGTAGTTAATAGACAATCTTCTATTCTTTGAAGTTTTTGTAATTTTATTTTGTTTTTCACTCGTAACTTTGAAGTGACACCCACTTTGTACGTCTGCTTTTCGGTACAAAGTCGCCATTGGCACCGACCCCTATTATTTTTCCTTTTTAATTTGATAAAGATATTCTACATATCTTTTTTAATTGGTAACAAGATATTACTAATATTTTTTAATTTGATAAAAAGATTTTATCCATATCTTTTTAAATTGGTAACAAGATATTACCAATATTTTTTAATTTGTTATAAAGATTTTATCCATATCTTTTTAAATTGGTAACAAGATATATCCAATATTTTTTAATTTGATAAAAAGAGTTTATACATATCTTTTTCCTTATTTGCAGTTATCCCTTACTTATAAATATTATTATGCAAAGATTATTTTGCAAAAATTATTTTAAAGAGACTTATATTTTTGTCCGTGAGCCCGACTTCCGTCATGGGTCGGTCCGGCCTCTTAATGATGTGTCGCAGCCCAACCTCTTTAAAATTATGTCGCGGCCCAGCTTCTTTATATTTATGGTCTGCTCCAAATATTATGTCGCGGCCCAGCTTCCTTATATTTCTGGTCCATACCAAACATTATGCCGCAACCCGGCTTCTTTATATTTATGGTCCGCTCCAAAACTTATGTCGCGGCAGGGCTTTCTTAGTCGGTGTTTACCATATTGATATACATTTTCAAAAACAAAAAAATTGTTTCAGCAGGAAACAATATAATTTTTTGATTAAGCCATGACTTGGTAAAAACGTCGCATACAACGGCATGCCATATTAAATGGTTTAGCAAATATTATTTTGCATATTTATCCCTCATTTGCAAAGATTATGCGATTTATGTGGGGGTGATGATTTACGATTATTTGTCCGCACGCCAGACTTATTTTCCTTCTTGGTATCCGTAGTTATAGGCTCCGTCCTTCCGTGACGCTCCTCACGTCCGGACATATTTTTTTTGGTATCCGCGGTCATAGACTCCGTCCTTCTGTGACGCTCTGCACGTCAAACCTTAGGTGGTCAGTTTTACGGATCCGCTACATTCCTGTTGATGTACGGAATTAGATTCCCGAAGTCGTGACATAATAAATAAACAAACACCTTGTGTTTCATTTCATATTGCACATAGTCGAGCGCTATTTCCTAGTAGGCTACAAGTTTCGTGCATAGCACATTATAGTATATAAACCAGCCACCTTTCTAGTAAGCTCCGTGTTACGCGTGCAACGGCCTGTTGGGGTAGGTGCTAAAATTATTCATGTTTTTTGGATACTTTGTCTGCAAGTTTAATACTACTAATAGAACATAGCACCATTAAACTTGGGGGCTATATGGGTATAACGATACCATTATAATTATCTTCGTGCATGTCACGTAAGTATCTCCGGACATTACCCGGTCACGGAAGTACGTCTTCCGTCGGTCTTAAGTCGAATGTCATATTCGCATTACCCGGCCACGGAAGTACGTCTTTCGTCGGCCGTAAGTCAAATGCCATATTCGCATTACCCGGCCACAGAAGTATGTCTTCCGTCGGCCGTAAGTCAAATGCCATATTCGCATTACCCGGCCACGGAAGTACGTCTTCCGTCGACCGTAAGTCGAATGCCATATTCGCATTACCCAGCCACGGAAGTACGTCTTCCGTCGGCCGTAAGTTGAATGCCATATTCGCATTACCCGGCCATGGAAGTACGTCTTCCGTCGGCCTTTATTATACGGGGTCCGCCTTCATCATATGGCGGCATATGGTTGGAAAGTGCGCACGTCTCCGCGACGGTAAGAGTAGTCCTTTTAGTCTAGTAACTGCGGCTATGGCCACGCTTACTAGACTGGGGGGACATGTTGGCGTATAGTTTGGAATGGGCCAGACCCAATGGGATGAACCCGATAAAAGGGTGGCTCACATCCTATGTAACCCTAATCCATACACTATATATACAAGGGTAGGATCATCTTGCTGGAACAGGTTATTCTCTACTACATCTTTATATAACATGCTTATACTATTCTGACTTGACCGTCGAAGGGTGGATCCCAGGCTCCGGCCTCGGGTCCCCTTCTAACCGGTTCTTCTTTGTTGGCAGCACTATTGAAGGCCTAAAAAGACGACGAACAGCACCAGGAGAGTCGTCAAGACTGACCCGACCGAGTTATGCATCAATAGTATTACACTAAAAAAATACATGCATTGAGGATGCCCTTAGGGATACGTGTCATTAACTAACCTCATATCTCACCCACCATCTCCACATTCTTCTCAAAGATACCAGATCCTCTATCCATCTCCACATTATTCTCTCTCTATAAACAAATCATCCTCCTCCCTCCACTCCACCACCTCTTTATCCGTCTCTCATAATATGGTTTGGTAACTTTTTATTGGGCTTAATATGAGATGTGATTCGTTTAAAACCAGATTCCAGTTTAAGATTTTGGGGTTGCTTGCATATGTTTGATCGAAGTTTTGGTTGACACTTCATCTCTCTCTCTCTCAAGCTATATGTGGTTTCGTTGGTTTCTTGGTGTTCAATGTGTGATGATGCAACTATGAAAGAAAGGTAAAATCAACGTTATTTTTTAATTTAGGGTTTTTGTTGATTTTTTGTTTGTTTTTAGATTAGGGTTATGTTTTAATTTTAGGGGTTATAGAGGGTGTTTGGATTGGCTTATTTTACCAACTTATGATGCTATTTAATTTTTGGAAATAGCTATTTACACATGTGGGCTTATGAGCAGGTTTATTGATGATTTGTTTAAACTTTGATTTATTGATGATTTTAATATATAGATAAGCTTTTGATTTTTAATTTGAAGCTTTTTGAAGTTATATAAAAGGGATTGATATAAGAATTAAGGGATTTTAATGTTGTCATTTTTGGGTTTCAATCATTGTTGTTGTGCTGATTGTTTATGTTAATGCAGCCATGGCGGTTTTTCTGCCTTTGTTCAGAGACATATTTACGGATTCGAGCACCAGTGTGAGTGAAATGGTTCAAAGTTTGAGAATGATCGTGTTTTCGGATTTGTTCTGAGACATATTTACATTTGGCACATATACGCTTGCAGCCATTGGCGAGTATATCCTTTAAATATACTGAATTTGAAAGTTACGGTCGTGTGTGTTGCGTGTTTGTTGCCTACTTCGAAACCAAGTTTAGTAGCAAAATAAGGAACATGGTATTTTCTATTACTCCTATGAAGGGATTGAATCATAGGCCAGTAGAGAATGTGGCTGTAGCTACGGCTGCCAGTGTTTAGACGAGAGTGATGCATGTGTAATTTGATTATTTTGGTTGCGAGTGACATTTGTTTTTAGTTGTACGCCTGTTGTTGATCAAGGTGGGTGAAAGCGGCCTGGATTTTGGCAAGGTAGCACTACGGAAGTGGTGTTTGCAGCCATGACAGGTCGGGTACCTTTTTAGCCAGAATGCGTTTGTTATTTTGCAACTACAGTAAGCTATTGGATTACAGTACTAGCTTATTAGATTTGTAGACACGGCGGGGCAAATTGTTACATTTGCAGCCGTTGGCTGCATTTACACTACGATTTGTTTATGCTTATAAGCAATAAGCTTAGACTTTCTTTACTTATGATTGCTTTAACGAAGCTTGCTTGCACTGACTGATGGCACATTATGTATGAATTGCTTATTCAGATGTGGGTTAGATAAAATGTGTACTTTGAAGAATGTGTACTTTAATAATTAAAAAGAGAATTCTTGCCAAGGATGTGATCCCGTTGCGATCAAGACAAAGGAAACGAAAAACTATTGTTGATGCCGGCGAACCTTCTCATCCTGCCAAGAAGTTAAGAGATGGTTATGGGGCCCCTGGTGGGCCTTCCGTGGCTGGTAAGTCTAGGTCTGCGGTTTAGAGGTTACTTGTCGGGGCAGTATTGAATGCTGAGGTTAGGGGTGAGCCCGTTCCGACTTTACCTTTTGTTACATCCTCTGTGTCCGCTACACCAGAGCGTGAAGACGAACATCCTGCTGACTCCGTAACTGGTCTTAACCTCCGCACCATCTCTGCTCCACAAAGGTTTGTTATCTCTTCAGATTCTTCCCATCATTCCGGTGCTAACATTGAGGGAGCTGAAGTTGATTCTATTGCCAGTTCTTCTGCTCCTATCATTGCTACTGTTGTGACTGCGACTGTTGATGTTACTACGACTACTAAAGAAGCACCTGCTAAAGAAGCACCTGCTAAACCTTCTTTATTTGCCGCTGGTTCATCTTCAGCTGGCGAGACTGACCCAGTTCCAGGTGGCTTCTCGGATGTTTTTGGTAGTGATTTTCTTGTTGGTGGTATCCGCATCGTCGTTGATCCTGAGTTTGATCTTCAAAAGGTTTATGTTCCGCAATGGAGTGTTACAAATGGGTCTTGTCTCGATGATGGTCGCGTCTGCCACAAAATGTTAGACGAATTTGCCCCTCCAAAGTTTTTTGCATCTATCCGTGGCATGGAGCATGATCTGCTTTTTACCAAATTCAATGTTGGTGCAGCCCGCCAAATTTCTTTGAGTACTGAAGTGAGAATGCGTGCTGAATATAACATTAAAGAGAAAAGAAGACTGAAGGCTGTTGTCGAGGAAAAAGATATATTGTTGAAGACCAAAGGTGAAGAAATTGACCGTCTGAATGCACAGTTGCTTTTAAAAGAAGCGAAATCCGCGGAGGCCATCCATCTTCGTGTTGAAGCTTCTAGGTTTGGGATTGTTAAGAAATCTCTTCGAGATGAGTTGAAGTTATTGAAAGAGCGTAATGCTGCCCTTGAGGAGGAAAAGGGGGTGTTGGATGTGAAGGTAGCGGATCTTGTAGCTACGGTTAATGTCAGAGAGCAAGAGTCTATTGATTCGGACGCTCTTGTCACAACTGTAAAATTGCAGAATGATAGTCTTGCCGACCAGGTATATTCCCTTACACTCAAATTTTTATTATTAGTATTTTTTATTCTCTTATTTTTCGTATGATCTGCAGGTGCGTGAGCTGGAAGCTTCTTCTGCTGGACTTCAGGAAAAGGTCACGGCATACGAGAAGTTTGTTGATCAACTTGAGAAGTTCCAAGATGACAAGATAAAGGAAGTTAATGATAAACTTGAGAAACTAGACGCTGATGTTGTTGTGATGGTCCTTCACCTAGAAGATAAATTTTATCCGCACCTTTTGAATACCATTGTCGGTCGTCGATGGCTTCTGACTCACGGTATGGAGCTTGCCGTTACCAAATGCTTGAATTCCACGGAGCATCTCTCCGCTCTTGGGGCGGCAATTGGTAAGGCTGTTGAAAAAGTTATGCAGGAAGGATTATCCGCCGGTATTACTCATGGTATTGAAGGTAGGACTTTGACTAATATTGCTGCATATAATCTGTCTGCGGAAGCTGATTACCTTGCCACTTTGCATCATCTTCAAAGTGTTAATTTTTCCTTACTTGCGGAATTGAAATCCAACAAAGATGCTAGTACAGAAACTATCATGAATCTTTTTCGGTTGGAGGATCGTCTTGCTGATAGGTTTGGTCTGACTATGTCACAGCCTCATTTTGACCAGTTGATGGTTTCGATACATCATTCTCCAGATCATCGTGTAATTAGGGCTTCTGCTTTGTCACTATCACTGGATGTTTCTAACTTCAGGGTTCAGAAGATTAAGGAAAACCTTGCTAACCATGTATCAGCACTTTGTGACATTTTTATTCCTTTATCTGAGCCTTTATTAGTTACGGCTTTG
>BQNB010205546.1:0-10609 GCA_026074375.1 Tanacetum coccineum | reverse complement strand
CGTTGATTAATTCACCTTGTTTCAACCTTTCAATTGCTTTCCACATTTCACATGCATTTGGACAAGCATCAACTGTGGAGTAGATGTCATTATCTATCCCTGTGAGAATTATCTAAACAGCTTCAGCTTCCGCATTCAGTTGATCTTGTATGTCTTGTGAAACATTCGTGTAGTTCTCCATATACCCTTCTGTAGTGGTTTTTGAACTGCCTTTTGAAACTGGAACAGTCTTCTCAATCCATTTGAATTTGTAGGGTGGATTCTGGAGACAATAGTGGATGAGTTCATTGTTAGGTTTGGTGTCGATGTATCTCTTGATTCTGGATTTCCACTGAACGAAATTACCCGGTGCTAACATTGGTGGATGGTCTTTACCACCTGCTTCCATGATGGCATTGTGAAGAGCATTTGATGTTTGAGTTTACAAATTGGTATTGGTATTTGACATTTGATGTTGTGAATGGATATCAGATCTTAAGTAGGTAAAGTCATTGTTGTTATGGATTGAAATCAATTAACGTTCACGGGATTTTACAAGTCTTTGATTTAAACTGAGAAAATAATTGATTCTTTCTCGGGATTTTACAAAATCAAGAAGAAACCGTGAAACAATAATTAATTGTTGTTGAAATTTCTGATTCTACTGAAAAAACCTTAAGCGAAATTTAAATCACCCAAGAGAAGTGTATAATTCACTCAAGAGAAGTGTATAATTCACCCAAGAAAATTGTATAATTCACCTAAGAAAAGTGTATAATTCACCCAAGAAAAGTGTATAATTCACCCAAGAGAAGTGCATAATTCACCCAAGAAAAGTGTATAATTCACCCAAACAAAATGGTATAATTCTCCCAAGCAAACAGGTATAATTCGCCTAGTACAAGTGTATAATTCGCCCAGTGTAAAAAGTGTATAATTCGCCCTATGTAAGTGTATAATTCGCCCAGTGCAAGTGTATAATTCGCCTAGTGTGAAAAGTGTATAATTCGCCTAGTGTAAAAAGTGTATAATTCACCCAGTGTAAAAACACGTATAATTCACCTAGTGTAAAAAATTCCAATTTTCAAATACGAAAAGGACACACTTTTTGACACTTTTAGATGATTTCTTTTGCAAAACTAAGAAAGTATTAACATAAAAATGCAAACTTTTTGATTTTTGAGACGAAATTTTTTTCAAGATTTTCGAATGATTTTTTCAAAAACAAAAACAAGAAAATGATATAAATGAAAATAAGCTATGAAGAACACAAATAAGCTATAAAAGAAGATGAAAATAAGCTTCACACAAACCGTTCTCAAAAGAAACCAAAATAAGCCCGAAATAAGCTAAGAAAAGCCTACGGTTTGGCTTATTCTATATGAACCACAAGAAAACATCACCAAAAACCCATTGGCTCTTGATACCACATGTTATCTCGATATAATAAGATCCAAACACAACTAATAAGCAACCAATAAGCAACCAATAAGCTACATATCAGCCATATGCAAACCGAATAAGCTTAGAAAGAAAGAGAGAAAAGAGAAAGAAGTTTAAAGAGAGAAAGTAGAGAGAGAAACAAGAGTGGTATGATTACTATTTGAGAAATGGTAACCAATACCCTCCTAACATTCTAGGAGGGTGGTATTCATAGTCCAAGGCCTTTTGAGGCTCGTGGGCTTTGTGTTGTTGGGTCGGGCTTGGCTTGTGTTGGGCTTAGCTTGTAAACAATGGTCAAGTATTAGCTTAAAGGTCCAAGCCATGTTGAACCGAATTGCTATTACAATACAAGACTAATTGTGACTAAGACGACCGATAACATTCTTGTTCGTCTTATATAAATAAGGCTAACAGAACTCATACCTTGATTAAAGGAGATCCATCATATTCAAGTCATTAGGAATTACTATTGTAAGTATTTTCGTCTTATTTCTTAAATTTGAGTCTTGAACTTATAATTTTGGGCTAAAAACCAAGATTTTGGCATTTCACATTACATTCATTACAATTAAAATCATATCAAATTAGATTCTAACTATTGCGTTTGTCAACTACAAATATGCAATGTATATCTAGATGTAAAATTTCTTTTTAAATCCCAAGTCATTTCTTTTCTTTTAAACACTCAAATTGATTACTATTACATTGTTAATACATTGTAAAAACCATTTTCAACACATAAGGATCTCTTGAATGGTTTCTCAAAATATATAAATGATATATATTTTTGACACACTCATTGTTGAGATACATTAAACTAGCAGAACTAACATTTTCCCACATATACTTACATATTGTTTTACAAATAAGCATAACTTAAGATCTCAAGCATAAAGCTATACTAAAAAATTTCATTAATATAGGTTTGAAAATGTCATTTGAAGAATTTGTAAATCGCACCATACATGAGGGTAGAATCATTGACAACAACTTCAATCCTCAAGTAAACCTTGAAGAAATCCTCCTTAATGTTAATTTTCAATCTTTCTATCATCTAAGCAGAAAAATTATCCTCATTTTTATCATTAAATTTTATCAGACTTTTCAGTTTCGCTTTATGAACGATGATTGGTTTATCTCCTTTAATATCAATGAAGAACGTTTTCTCTTTACTCTAAGAGAATTCGAAATTCTTCTAGATCTTCCATTTAAAGGACACTCCTTCTATACCAATGCATGGTCACTCTTGTCCATTCTCAACCATAATGATCACCAAACAAATGATTCCTACTTCACAAAACTAGCTCATCCTACCTCAATAATTTTCAACGTAACTAAAAAAGAGTTAATGAAGAAAATTATGCATCACTTGATCCCAATCTTCTCTACACCAATGAAGTATGTCCCTATCTTAAAACTGCTAAAATCGAAACACGAGAGAATATTCTTTGCAATAATGATTCCAAAAACCATTTATCTGCATGTGGTGCATACATGCTCTAATGTATCGCTACTTCCACTTCATTCAATCTAGCTTATTTCGTTGCTAGAAGAATACTTCATTGCAAACGCAATCCAAATGAAACTTTACCCTACGGGCTCCTTCTATCCAAGCTCTTCGAAGTCGTAAAAAGAACTCGTTTAACTTTGAGAAATGAAAGATACATTACTTATAACCCAACTATGGAATCATTAAGCAATCCCTCTTCCAATGATAAAATCATTGATGATTACTGATGTGGTCTACATCATCATCATGATCATGAATCGTATCCATTGGTAAATTTCCTTTCCAAAAGATATTACATAAATTATATCACATTATATATGTAATATGAACCGTTAGATTAGAATCACAACTTTGTTGATTGTTGTTGTTGTAAGAGGTTAATTGTCGGACTGATGGATTATGTGTATTTGAATATCTTATGCTTAATTATTTAGATGATGGGATGCTATATGGATCGGATTTTGGCAGCCAAAACTGGGTTCTTGCCATTTTTCAGGTCTTCACGAATCGACAAATCTCCCCTATCTGAGATCCGTGTTTGATTTCGGTAGATCCGTGTGAACCTAGACGCCAATATTCAAATTTTATCAATTTTTAACCTTTTCTACTTAATAGTATGTTCATGATTATGTCATACTTTGAAATGATTTTAAACCTTAGGATAAAACATATCTTTCATATAATCCAAGAACCTCTATGTAAAACACTTTACCGTCTCCACCATATAATCATCAACCACAACCTCATTTTTCTTCACATTTCTTGCAACTTTCACATACACATTTCATTAGTTCATCACTATGACTAGTTCATCCCAGACAAACTCACCCAACTACAAGAGAAAAATGGCAAGAATTAGTGTCAAATCGCCTACTTATGTCAACCTTGAACCATCAACTAAGTAACACCAACATGAAAGAAAACCATCACCACCTCCAAGAAAGAAATCTCTTTCACCACCACATGCACCATCAAAATATACTTCTAGTAGGAGTACCTATCAAACCACTTCATCATCTCCTAGTGAGTCTCCAACACCAACTCATGTTGCTCCACCACCAAAACTACGATTTGTCTTTTTTTGGGTAAAGGGTTACATCGGTAAAGTATATTAAAACTGAAAATGTTAAGTACAAATGGAATGTGGCTGAAATACCACATTTACCTCAAGTTAAAAAGCTTGATAAACACCTAAATCTAGTGCTTATGACTTGCCATTAAACCACGTACAACCTCTGAGTACAACTAATTGCAACTAGAACAAATGACTCAAATGAACAAGCTAACCAGCAGCAGCCGTAAAAGATGAACTTCTATCGGTATTTGTATTTGGAACTAAATTAGCCGATTCATTATACACATTTTCAACTTCTTCATCATCTTCTTCTTCATCATTCAAAGCAGAGAAAGAATTAGATGTGGTGAAATTATCATTCTTTGGAGAAGTATCCGCAGTCTTCAACATAGATGACAATTTAGATGGATTACTCACATTAGTACCCCCCTTCTTTGGTGCGCTTGTAGTTACTTTTGGCTCATATATAACAGTTTGTTTAACAGAAGGACCAGTAAACTGACCACCATTAGTAGATTTGGATTTATCTTTCCTCTTCTTCTTTTTACCCACCATTTAGAAACCATCATTAGACTTCTCAACAGTAGGAGCAACAACATTTGAAGTTGTAACAATAGTAGACTCCACCATCTTTTAGGGCAAGGTCAGGGTCAATGACAAAAATCTTGCATCTCATCACACATGGGCTGGGCTCCATTCTATTCAGCACGAATGTTCTTTAGTGATATCATCCCCTGTTAGAGGAGGATACCATTAGTAACCACTTATCCACGTGATTCGGCCTCTGAAGTAGCCTCTGAAATTAACATCAATTAAAAGCCACCGAGCAAAGCTACACCTTACCGACAAATCTTACACTTGGGAACTTGTGTATTGAGTCAAGCTATCATGATAGGTTTTCTAATGAATGTAGCATTTAAGCTAATACCATCCTCTTCAAAAACTTAAAGTGGGACCATCATGCAATTTTACCCATATATGGAATGCGGTCAATTCTTCTTTAAGCAGCTAGTAGACATCCGACCCATTTCTTGAGAATGACTTGGAGTGTTACGTTTATCATCCAAGGACCACTCTCCAAAACAGCTTCTAAACCAACCTTAGACTCAAAATTATAAAGAAAAAAACAGAAAGCCCCTTTGTATTCAGCATGACTCTTTTCTAGCCCTTGTTTTACCCTGTTGGTTTCATAGCTTGTTTTCAACAACGGGAAACGCCAATTCTCTTTACAATAAAGTAATTCCATAAAGTAGTTTGTTTAAACGTGCACTAAACTTTATTGTACAACTTTACGAGGAATAGAGATGTTAACACTATTAAAGACAGGATCAGCCACCAAAGGGACCAAAGTTTTTGAGTAATTTGTTGGTTTTTATGTGCCATAGTGCTTGCACCGCTTCTCAAGCATAGGAATGTAGACTTCTGGTATTGATGTTCCACCGATTTTGCTCATTAGGATCACTAGGAGATATACCTTACTAGACATATTATTAATAGTTTACCCTGAATTGAATTACATATAGAACCTAATGCATCCAAGGTTTCCATACAATCATCATTAGTCATCCCAGATAATAACTCCTCGTGTTTACCAGCTTTAATATCATTAATTAACTTGTGCAAGTCACCAACCGTAGTTAATGAGACTCCAAAAGTGGCAGCAACATCAATACTATTCAGTTCATGGGGCATGTTAATAGGATAGTTGTTCGGAATTTAAACCAAAGGAGAAGAAATTACGCACTTTGGACTCACTTACCTAAGTTGCATACCAGCAGCCTTGTTAACTTCATCCTGGAATTTATTCCTAATAGTTTCAATCGCATTTACAACAGCATTAATGTCAGCAGGAGACATTGTAGACAAAATATCCGCATACTTCCCTTCCTTAATACTCATAGAAAAAACATCAATATCACTTAAAGAAGTAAACTTTACCCCAAATAATGTCTCAATGTTAGTCTCATTAATTAGCCGTGACAAACCACCAGCTGGTTCATTTACAATCGATGGCATTGCGCATTAATTCTTCTCCCTTTAGTAATTGAAACCTTAACCGAATTTAGTATTACTCTATCTTATCCACTACCAGCCAAAAACCCTAAACCGTAATAAACCCTAAAAACATGCGTACAAATATCAGATCTGTATCAAATATTTCCACGCCAATTTTAATCGATTTATGTACTAGCATATTACTTAGGACAAACACGTTAATTATTCAGCACTAATCTCAAACCGACATCCATAATTAATGAAACAACGGATTTTATGGTAAATAAATACTAACTTTGTGAATTACCTTTAAAATCGTTTTAAAAAAAAACCAAATCCCCCAGAAACTTATACACGACCACGATATTGATAGAAATAATGCATAAAAACCTTATTAATAATTTTGATCTCTCTGCGTTTTGATAATCACAAAATGTAAAAACAATTAATGAAAAATTAATTGTAAACAAGTAATTAGTAGTAAATTCTCATTTTGAAAATTTAATCACTTAAAGGTATGAATAAACAAATGCTTAATGTAGTTTATGTTCACAGGATTTTTTTTAATTTAAAAACTCACACTTTTTATAAAAAAGACACAAACATTTTTATATCTTTTACAAAACATTTTTAGATTGAAAAGAAATGTTTTATTCAAATAAATATTTTAAATTCAAATTTTCTACCCAAATACTGGGACTTAGAAATGTTCTTAGAAGAGAAAACACCTCTCCCAGAAAAGACAAAAAAGAGAGAGTCAGGCATAGGCGGCCCCCTTAATTATAACGGGCGGCCCCCTTAATTTTAAGGGGACCGACAACCTAATTAAGGGGACCGGCCACTTGTTTTTTGTCATAGCTTGCCTATAAATATTGGACTATTCCCCACTGATTTTTTGACCTTTTGCACACTTTCCTTCTGTTCTAAATCAGTTTATACACTCCTTTCTTTCTTTTGATTATTTAAACATAAAGCTTTGTTTTTAAGTGATCCAAACTTAATTTCTCAAGTGCAAGAGAAGAATACTTCTTATCATCAAATCAAGAAGTGTTATAGTATAGTTTTTATAGTTGTGTAGTTGTGTTATATGTTGTAAATCATTTGTGTATATTGTGAAGGATCGTTGTATGTAGTTCGTTGTCTCTAGTTGTGTAATAAGTACGATTTGTTGTGATCATTGTAAGTATAGTTAGATCGTCGGTGATATTAGTATGTAGTGTAGAACTGGTGTGATTAGTTTTCTCTGTGTTGTAGTAGTGTATTGGTGAAAGTGATGTTTTGTAGCAAAGTGAAGTTGTGAAGTGAAGAGAAATTTGTGAAGTAGGAGAAGTTGGTAGCCTTTTAGTGAACCCAAGTTGTGACTTGTCGTGAAGTGGTGTGTTGTGTTGTGATAGATTGGTTCTAGCTAGGATTAGAACTCGACATTTCGCTTAGTGTCGGAAATTGGTGTAAGCTAATTAGTGTCGGAAATTGTGATAGATTGGTTCTATACATATATGTTCACAAGGGAACACAACCTTTCCCACAAATTTTTTACAAAAATCAAATTTTTGGTCGTCTGAAAAACATCAGATGAGCGGCCCCCTTAATTCATAAGGGTGGTCCTCTTAAAGATAAGGGGGCCGACACCATAATTAAAGGGACCGGCCACCCAGATCATAAGTTTTACTGTTTCTTTATGCCTTTTTGACTTCCTTTTATCTAGCCTCGGCTACCATTACCCATAAAGCTCGAACATACTTTGGAAATCTATACACTAATTCAAATTCATTCCATTTCCAAACTATTCTCTTCCAATAAATTCCCTCAAAATGTTTACCACCACTTCATCATCTTCTTCATCCATTATCAACCACCATAAACCTCCATGACATCCACTAGAGTTTCCATTTCTAAAGCTTCTAAAAGACCAAAAATCAACATCATTCCACCAAAACAATTGTTTGTGGATTTAACTCAAGATGTCACTAGCTAAAACCCCATCACCAAAAGATCAACTCCCATCACCTAGTGCTCCAAATGTACCTTCAAAAACATCATCAACTAAAGATACTTCTTCCTCCTCTATTGACTACATACCCAAATCACCAACTTCCTCCACATCACCATCAACTAATGGTTACTTGAACTTACCAAAATCTCCTCCTCCAAGAGTTCCTCCACCACCTCTAATTCAAGAAAGTAGATCAATGGACATCACTCTCACACTTTCACCAATTACTCCACTTGATGTTTAATTTAATACTCCATCACCCTCTCTACCTCTCTTTGGTCATCCCATTCCTTAGAACCTTCTTAAAGCTCATGGAGATTCATGCTTGTGTTGCATTCACAACCGTACTCTCATCTTTGGATTGAGGGATGAACTCCAATACATGTTCTCTTACATAGAACACATGCTTTCACAACCTTCCATTTCAAACACTCCACCACCATCACTTTCTCCAAACTAAACATACACCATGTTTAGCCATTTTTAAATAATTGTCAACCAAACCTTTTGCAAGCAAGTCCTATGGAATTCTAGGAATATTAGGACCTTTATAGTTTAATTTTATGTATGTTGTATTAATATGCTTTCAGCATAGTATTTCTATTTGATGTATGCATGATTGTCTTTTATACACAGTTATTATGTTTAATGAATGATCTTTAGTCTTATGTTTTAATTATGCACTTGCTTGTCTTTATTTCAATCTAAATACGTAAAAGAAATGCTAAAGAAATTCGGTCTTGAAGACTCCAAACCAATCAAAACTCCTATGTCATCCAAAATCAAACTCACTCGTGACGAAGACGGGGAACCGATCGACGACACTAAATATCGCGGCATGATTGGTAGTTTAATCTATTTAACGGCTAGTCGCCCGAACATCATGTTTAGTGTATGTCTTTGTGCCCGTTTTCAAGAAGCACCAAAAACCTCTCACCTTGAACCATAAAAAATATTTTTAGATACATCAAAGGTACGTCCCACCTAGGCTTATGGTATCCCAAAGGAACCAGTCTAGAAACAATTATCTATGCCGATTCCGACCACGCGGGAGACTACGTCGATCGCAAAAGCACAAGTGACGTATGTACCTTCATAGGTTGTTGTCTCACATCATGGTTCTCAAAGAAACAAACCGCCTTAGCTATCTCAACCACCGAAGCCGAATATGTCTCCGCCAGAAAAGCTTGCCAACATGCCTTATGGATGAAACAAGCTCTAGTAGACTATGACGTTAAGTTAAATGACGTACCCGTTCTTTGTGACAATAAGGGTGCAATAGACTTAAGTAAAAATCCAGTTCTACACTCTCGTACCAAACATATAGCAATCCGTCGTCATTTCCTTTGTGACAACGTTCAAAAAGGAATTATCTCTATAGAAAAGGTAGCCTCCGAAGACAACATAGCCAACATTTTAACTAAACCACTTAAAAGAGAACCCTTCAACCTTCTTTGACTAGGACTCAGGCTCATGGAACCAAACGCTTAAAACCTTTCTCTAAAAAATACTCCCTCATTTGTGTCAAATCATCTTCTTACCTCTTACTACATTGTTTAATACAAATAAAAATATTTTTGTATGACTTGTCTCGTGAATGTATACAAAAAAATACATGGTCAATATGTCGTTTCAAATACATTCATTGTAGCTATATTAAAGGGAGACTTAGGGTGTTTCTTAAAGTTCATTTTTCCTTGTCCTTAAGTCTAGAAACCGCACCTCCAACATATCATGAAAATTTCTTCTTCAATTTTTTTTCCCGATTGGCGGTGCCATTCAAGTTTCAAACTGGTGCTCTTCGTTGAATAGCACCGGCGGAACCGCCTGAACTGTATGACATTTTTCATACGAATTTTACAAAACTTATTTCAAAATTTCCTTCCACATCACATCAATCAGCCCCTAGGGTTAGAGGTTGACTTTAGGGTAAATCTAATCATTAGATTACATCAACATTAACAAGTAATGCATTAATATTGACCTCCATCTTATTCTATAAAAGGAAGTGATTTGTAACTTCATTCTCATCATTCTCCCTCACAATGCCTAAAGAAAACAAAACCAATTTAAAGAGAACCGCTAGGATAAGCGTAAGGCCATGTTGCTTCAACAATCTACGAACTTCATCACCTCCCTATCAACCATTATCACCTCCATCAGACTATACTTCGGGTCCTCTACCAACTTCTCCAATCTTGACTTCTCCTATTTCACCAACTCATCACAATAGTGATTTATTAACAACTCCTAGATCAACACCTACTTCTTTGACTTCACCTCCTCCGGCACCTACCCAACCATCCAAACTCACATCACTGCTTGCCATCAACCTTGATCTCATAGATTTCTTGTTCTCTACTCCACCAACTTCTCCTCAAGCTTTCCTTGACTCTCTTGATGATCTCCCACCATCGACTACTAACCCTCCACCACCTCAACTATCTTTTGACACTATTAAACGAATGGCAAATGCACCTCCTCCTATTCCACCTATTGATTCAACCTTCCCCTCGCCAACTCCAAACTTGGAACCACCTATCCTACCATTTCCACCTCAATGTTCACTAAATCTACCTTCAATCGTCCCACCACTTCCGCCATTAGGACCTAA
>BQNB010205545.1:0-10609 GCA_026074375.1 Tanacetum coccineum | reverse complement strand
GCCTAACAATTGTAAGGTTGTATCTCATCGTGAGTATTTAAAGGTAATTAGCTGCTTGATGCATGGAATGACTTATACGAGGCCTGATATTGCATTTGCCAAGAGGAAACCTAATATATACACTAGTAATCCCAGTACTCATCACTAGCAAGCAATTTGATGGGTACCAAAGTATTCAAAAAAAACTATGGACTATAGTTTATCTTATACGAGATTTCCTTTAGTTTTGGATGGTTACATTGATGCAAGCTTGATCAGCATCACTTCAGATTATTCTTTAACAAGTGATTGGGTATTCGTGCTTGGGGGATGTGTTATCTCATGGGCATCTAAGAAGCAAACTTGAATCACAAGTTTAACAATGAAATCTAAATTTGCGGCCTTTAGCAACTGCTGGTAAAGAAGCTGGAATGATTGGAAAACTTGATTCTTGAGATTTTAATGTGGTCTAAACCTATAGCACCAATTTCTATCTCTTGTGATAGTACAACTACATTGGAAAAGGCTTATAGCCAAATGTAAAATGTGAAGTCTAGACACTTAGGTTTCAGACATAGCATGATTCGTGAACTTATCATGAATGAGGTGATTTTTATAGAGTTTATAAGATTACAACAAAACTTGGTTGATCACTTGATGAGGCGTATGGCTAAAGACTTTTGTAAACTATGCTAAAAGGATGGGTTTCAAGTCCACCTTAGTATCTGATTGTTAAGAACCTAATTCCCTCCTAATGAAACCTGGGAGCATAATTCAATGTGGAAATCTTAATACTCAGAAACTGGAGCACATGAGTTACACATCTCTAAAGGTATGTGCTCAATCCTATTGAAGTATAACTTCTTAATAGCTCATTTGTAAGAGTGCAAGAGCCGGTGCATGAAGTTAATGAACTACCTATGTGAATGTGAAGTTTTTCCGCTTCAAGAGAGCTTTGGACTTTTTGCTCTAATTACATTCATGAATGGATATGGACACATGTCTTATAAAGTTTCAGGTAGCTTTTAAGTGTTTGAAAACATTTGTGTAAGTTATCTTCAGTTATTTAAATAGGTAGAATGGTTTAATTCTACAAACACCTGATTCTTTGTACTAAGATGGAAATTCACTCTTCAATATATTTTCATATATGTCTATGTTTTGTTTACTTTTAAAATTTTTGAAAAAAGAATTGTACTAAATCGAGGAGTATTGTTGGGAATTAAGGGCAAGTGAGGGTTTCAGGTTATACTTAGAAATGAGTTTGAAGGTACAGAATGTCCATCCATTAAGTTATTGAACCGCCCCAACTCAAATAGTGATTTTGTAAAATCCAAGTAATTGATGAGTTCAACGAGTTTACTCTATTGAGGGGACTCTGAACGACTTTATCAAGTTGATGAGTTCAGTGAGTAAATACTCTTTATACAGTAGACCTTGAATGATCTCATGAGGAAGTAGTCTCTTGAGAGGGTTCATCTCTTTAGTGAGTGTACTCCTGAGAGAGTATACTTAGGGAGTAAACTCGTTTAGTGAGCAAGCTCATCAGCGAGTATACATGCTGGAACTCATTTTCTACTAACTTGTAACAGATTTGGCATAATAAATGTTAGTTTTAATTGCATCTTAATGATCATGATTAGTTGGTCATATAACAACTATTGCTAATGAATGAACAACCGATTAATTCTCATAATTCTATTTGACTTGAGTTTTCATCTCTATAAGAGATTCAAAAATCTGCATGGAAACACATACAAAAACCAAAACAATAAGAAGAAAAATGGTTCTTTAATTTTGGCTAAATCAATAATATAACATTTGGTGTTATCCTAAAAATATTCGTGTAATCCGAACACTAAGGTCGAATAATTTCTTTTAAAAAATGCTACACGGTTATAGGTGAATCCGGTTATCGATTATAATCGCTCTACTGGTATTCCAAAACTGATAAAGGGTTAATGGCATATAATAGCAACGTACTTTCCCATTTGAGCCATTATCAGATATGAACTCCAAAAAGTCTCACAATACCCATCGAACTTTATATGAACTGATCTGATATCAGCAACTTGACCATTTTTTCTTACAAAATTCACGTCATGTGACACATGTACATGTCATGTCACTTCTTTTAGAGCGTTAGGTTCCATGTCAGCCCCTAATACACACCGTTAGGTTGTCTTCCCTAATAAAAACACATATAACCCTAACACTAACGCATACAACCTAACGGTGTGTATTAGGGGCTGACATGGAACCTAACGCTCTAAAAGAAGGGATATGACATGTACATGTGTCTCATGACGTGAATTTTGTAAGAAAAATTGGTCAAGTTGCTAATATTGGATCAGTTCATATAAAGTTCGATGGGTATTGTGAGACTTTTTGGAGTTCATATATGATAATGGGTCAAATGAGAAAGTACGTTGCTATTATATGCCATTAACCCATGAAAGTACTATAAACTACCACAGTCGAGTCAATTTAACAAATTACCATACTCCATTTTACTCAACAAAGCTAAGTGGTCATTTCAATCATTTTAAACCTATTCAAAGAAACTGAAAATAAAAGTTTGGCAAGTTTACCCTGAGTTTTATAAACTTAATAAATATGAATATATGATACCTTCAAACACATCTCTCAAATCAACAATGCAAACATGGCTTATTACATTAAAACAGAAACACTAGTTTAGGGACGGGACCCATGATTTTTAAGTACGTAAGAAACGAAAGTAGCAAAAAAATTATTAGGGGTTGCACATACAAAAAAACGACAGTTTTAATTTTTTTTTTGCACTTCATGACCTGAAATCGGGTGTAGCTAGCGCGTGCCACACCCGGCACCCATGTAGGTCCGTCCCTGATGACATAACCACCAAGCACGGTCTCTTTAAGATGTAAGGATTGGAGGAAGATAATCAGATTTGGCACCAAGAACACGAGCTCTCGTATCAGGGAAAAACTCAGTTCCAGGTAGTTCAGTAACATTACCTTCGCTAGCAACCCCAATGGGGTACCGAAGCAAGTGACCTGGAAGATCATGTTCAAGATACTCACTAGCATACAAATCCCAGTACTTGTCAGCGATTTGGTTAACTTTTTTCACACATTCCGTGGATTCAGGGTGCTGGAATGCCTCATCAAGCATGCCAATGTGTTCGTACCATAGAGCCATACGGAAACCATAGACTTGACCGCGTGCTGGTTCATGGGTGGATAGATGGTATGGTTGGTATGCCCCCATGGCTATTTCAGAGTCTCGAGCACCGTCCATTGATCGTTGGTTGATGTTGGCAGATCCAACTATTATGTACTCGTCATCAACTGTGTAACAACCGAAAGTAAAAAAAAAAAACTTATAATGGTCACAAAGTGAGACAAAAACTTAAAATGATCAAAACGGGTAAATTCTGGGTATGGGTCAAAAGGGTCTGCTTACCGATCATCATTTTGGCATGCACGTAGACCATGAAACGTCGAGCCTCCTGAGCTTTCACATAATCCGAACCCGGTTCAGGCCATTCAGAGGGTTCATACTCCCCACTTCTCTTCACCTCCCGATTCCCAAGGCAAAAGAAAGTAAGATAATCTCTCGGGTCTTCCACACGCCCCTGAGCTTTCAGAGCCTGAACAATGTCTTTATACATCATCTCCATGGTCCTCCTTTGCCAGTCCAATATTGCCTGAACCGATGCACTTTCTGGGATCCCCTCAGGCCACATGGGGACCACAACATATACAGTAAACTTCTCACCAGCCTCGATCTTACTAACAATCTTTAAAGAAAGTTCTTTCGGGATGAGATGCAACGCACCAACATCTTCACCTTTGACGTCGTCAAAGTTCCACGCGTAAGAGCTTCCCAAGAAATACTGGTTTTCGATATAGATGAAATTTTTAGCTCTTCTTATAGCGTGAATATACGCATCCTGTATACTGCGGTCTATTATGTTATCTTTATCACTTACGAGACATGACTGAGCTGCTTCTTCGGGTGTGTCGGGAAACCCGAAAGCTGCACCACCATCGATGGATCTAAACACCTGAACATTCCATGTTTCTGGGTCATCCGGGTACATAACAGGAGAAGGTGGGATTATGATGTCATCAAGTTCTCTAAAGTTAACAAGAATATCCCAATTCCCACCTTGTTTTTTCCACCTTTGTTCGAAATTAAACAAAACATCCCAAGCAACTGGTCCTTCGAGTCGACTATGTATATCATGCCAGGGTTCCCTAGGTCCACCTTTAACTATCGAAGCACCAGTGTAGTTAGGCTGGTGGAAGTCGTCATGGTGAGCGGTATCAAGTGTTCTGAAAAGGGAATGAAATGGGGAATCGTATCTCCCGTCACAAAGATCAATCCCGCCAACAAAACTTACAACGCGCCGGTACTGTGACTCCCTGCTCGGCATTTCCGAGTCAACTACCACAATTTTCTGGTGATGAGTAAACATGGTGGTAATTTTTTGGTCATTAGGGTTACGGGGGCATAAAATACAATGCACATCGGAACCTCGGAAATTTTTTTTGGTATGGGTAGCCATTAATCCATCCCAAATGATCATAAGAACCTTAACACCCTCACTCGCCTTGATTTTAAGCAGATCACCGAGCATGACATCACCTCCTGGCTTTGGCCTTTTTGAATCTCGGATCAAAGCTATCTGGGTGGAAACAGACCATCCCGTGATATAAATAAAGTGTTTTGCATTAGCAATGGCATCGAATATATCTTCCCAACATCTGTGGGGTTCGTAATACTTCCCACCGGCTAAAGGTATCTTCGGAATGAAATCGTCGGGTACGTGAGCATCTTGATACAGAGAGACCCGACATCCTTGTCTTTGTGGAAAAAATGTGTATGGAACACCGCGATACTTACCACTTTTAACTCCACTAGCCCAGTTATGATCTTGAGTAACATCAAAATACTGTAACTTAACATGGATTTTGGAGCCAGCACTTATGGGATTTTTGTCTTCATCTAAAATCTCGACCCATCTATCTATTATTTCACCGTTTAGGAGTTCGTCAACAGGGACATAAGCTCGTCCAATTGAAGTTGCACCAATAGGATTATCATCCTTGACAGTGAATATGACATTAGCAGCTGAGTGAGCACAGTAAATATGGAAAGACTCATACCATATCGGGTTTTTGGGTTCATTCTCGATTATTCTAGTTCGGCCGACTCTGGCTTTCTCTAGATTGATAGTTGCGTAGATTTTGGGAGTCCCTTTACCAAATCCACCGCGAATCTGCCAAAAGAATAACACACACCAATGAGATAATCCACACTCCAAAAGACCTTAATATTAGGAAAATTGATCAGACTAGGTACATTACAAATAGTGTAATGACATTTGTTTCCTTAAAAAATGTGCTCATAGCAATATGACCACCATATTCGCAAAAAAATATTATCCGAGATATGTTATTTGTGCATTTCTCATTGAATAAACTGATGCTTACAAAAACGTAAGTCGAAATTTGCAATAAACATTTCCAAAATGCTTATTTCGCAAAGAAAATTTAGTTTGCGAAATTTGTGGTCGATCATTTTGGTATAAGCTCAATTTTTTACTACATTTATTGAAGTACCATTTTGTTATATGACTATTTTGATAAACTTCTCTTAATTTTATGTTACTCTAGACATTTGAAAGTTGCAGGCTTTGAAACAATTTCGGTTATCCGACCATTTTGTTTACCAATTTTGAAGTAATATTGAACCTAATTTTTGCGGATTCACATATAGTATTATACCAAAGCAATAAAAAAAACTGAGAGCTTGTGACAATAAAAAAAACACATGGTTAACCTTCTTGAAAATGTTGCCACCACCACCACTGACATGCAGCTTATCGACTTCATAGATCGTCGCATGAAGAGTACCATGGAGGAGTACTATCTGAGCCATTCTCTATCATGCAACAATGGTTAAAGAACCAAATCGTGTTATTCACTCGTCAAAGTGTTAGCACATACAAAAAGAAGCACAACTTGTTTGCACAAGTCTGCATTGCGGTAAACTTATCACATAAGTTATAATAAAGCAAAATATACTTTAACTTGAACATATATAACTTGTTTATATAAATTAGAACTGAAGTAACTCGAAACTAGTCAAATCGAATAAAAAACCTCACCAATAACATATTGACATGGACTATTTATGTAACTCTTCAATTATAGATGGTTTTTATAAAGGTAAGTAACTGACAAAGACTATTTTTGTAACTTTTTCTTGCACAAACAGTCCTTATATTTAACTGAAGGACTGTTTTTGTAATCGCACTTAACGACAGGAACGATTTTTGAAAATTTTTAAGGACTGTCTCCACAGCGTAGGTAAAATGTGGGGACGATTTTGCCATACGTACTAAAAGCATGGGATTTACCGATTTACCATTCATTGTGAAGTAAAATCCTCTGGACCTTATTATGCATTTTTTGACCTTTCCAATCATAGTAACCGTGTGAGACCCGGTTGTAAACACGATAATAGGTTTATGATCGCAAGACTTAAAGGGGCATGTGTTATTTTATACAGAACTCACCTGGTATTTCAGCGCTTCCTCAAGTTCTTTCACGACAACATCCATGGCAGGTCGTTGCTCCCGATCATCATGCAAGCATCTGTAAGCGATTTCTGAAAATTTGGTCATGGAGTTTGAGCCCATATGTTCCCTTAAACTTTGATCAATAATCTTGTCCAAGGTGTTATTTTTGTAGTATTGTTTGGCCGATATGCCTGATAGCGAGAATCCATCATCGCTATCAATGAGGCACAACCTCCCACATAAAACTTCGAATAGAACAACACCGAAAGAATAGACATCAGATTTTTTGCTCACAACTCCCGTAGTGAAGTATTCTGGTTCACAATAACCTCGTGTCCCGCAACCATGTGAAACAAGGAGACTCATACCAAAACCTGATACACTTAACTTGGACAACCCAAGGTCAGATATTTTACCAACCCAATTCTCATCGATCAAAATATTTGAACTTTTTATATCCCTATGGATAATCATCCGTTTAGCACCAACATGATTATGGAGGTGATCCAAACCACGAGCCGCATCAGCACAAATCTTGAGTCTTTGTAACCACGTAAGAGTAGTAGAACTAGTACGCTTTATATACTGATCCAAACTTCCACGCTCTGCATATTCGTAAACAATAGACTTTTCTTTTCCCTCGTCACAATAACCGACAAGAGAGACGAGGTTTGGATGTTGTTGACCAGACAACAACTGTATCTCTGTCATAAACTCCTTTAAACCTTGTCCGTACTGCTCATTCAACCTCTTTACAGCAACCATGGTCACTTTTCCGGACACAACGAGTTTCCCTTTGTACACCCAGCCATATCCACCTTTTCCAATAAACGTTGTGAAGTTTTCAGTTGCTACTTCTATCTGTTCAAAAGGTATTTTGAGGTGTTGCCACTTATTTGGCTTTGACATTGTATATGTTGATAGTACTATCAACTTAATGTGACAGAATTCACAGAATCTTTTTCTTTTTTTGGTGATTTGGCATTGATCACATTGCTCCCCTTGAACTCTATATACATTTTAAAAAAATTATAAAATGTAGACTTTGTTTATAAAATTCACCGATCAACTAACCAAGCACGTTAGCACGACATGTGAATTAACAACAATATAATAACACCATTTATTCTAGTTATTGCTATCTTAATAATATCATATTATATATACTGAGATCAATAATAGATCGTGGTGACGACACAAATCATTAAGAAAGAATAAACGAAAGAGGTTTTTCTTATTCAGATTATTCATGGAGGGCGAAACACTCACTTAGATGTATGCGGCCAAACTGTCCCAAAGATATGTAACTAATGAGATTCAGACACAAGACATGTTATCCGACACTCTGACTACTAGGCTACTTTAGTAGTCCCGCATCTTAATGTATGGTCTCAACAAAACTATTGATCAACTGTAACTTGAAACCAAGTATATCAACGTTACCAGCTAGTCTATCTAATCTAATATCTCTACATACTCTTACTTTTGGCCTTATAGGATCAATTTGGTGGGATAGATACTAGTCATATGAAGAAGAACATAAAAAACACAAAGCTTCTACTACCTCTTCATGTGCTAAAAGGACAACAACTTAAACAAAGGCTCATGTTATTTGTACCCCCTGAAAAGCCGTTTGTACCCCCCTGGTTTTTCCTGTTTTTTTTATTTTTTTTATTTTTTTTTATTTTTTATAATCTTTATATGTATATAACGAGGTATGGAGCCCGTAAAAAACGAACGAAAAATATAAAAGTTAAAACAGAGTCAAAAGTATGAAACTGTCAAAATTTTACAGAACGATAACTCTGATAAAAAAATTGCGTCCACTGTAAAAAGGAGGTATAAAAAAGGAATCAAAAGTACCTTATTGAAACTTTTTTGGCATGTGCTAAAAGGACAACAACTTAAATAAAGGGTGCCGCTATAAAGACCCCTGGCCCACCCAAAGTACATATGTTTTGTAATTTTCATTTTTTTTGTCTTTTTATTTGTTTACAGTACGACACATTTTTTTATAGTTTATGTTTCGTACTTTTTATCAGTTTAATACTTTTGACTTGTTAAACTTTATAATTTTTGTTCTTCATTTTCTGTTTCACAGTTTTATAAGATAAACAAAATTATAAAAAAAAAACTAAAAAATCGAAAAACTGAAGAAGGGTACAAATGATTCTTTATATCGTATCCCTTAAATAAATTGTAATCTGAACAATGAGGCAATGACTTGTTCAAAGTCAACCGCCTAATTTGGATCCCAACCTTAAAATATTGATTTAAGTAATATGTCCATGTGATTGTGCCAGACCTATAGATTCCTATTTACATGATCAATTTGGTTGGAGAAATAACTCTCATTTCGTTCTAAAATAAATTTCACTTTTACATTGCGTTAACTTTTAAAAAATCACACTAACTACATTTTCCATCAATCAGATATCTATCACTATCCCCGCAGACTAAACTCCATTTTAATTGGTCAAAACACATAGTACATATTTATTTTGAGATATCCTAAAATAAAAATATGCACAATTATTTTGAGACGAAAAGAGTATGTAATATGAAGAAAATAAAACACAAAGCTCTACTCTAACTCTTCATGTGCTAATAGGACAAGAACTTAAATAAATTGTAATTTGAACAATAAGGCAATGACTTTTTCAAATATTCACAAGTCAACCGAAGCCTAATTTGATTCCAACCTTAAAATATTTTTGAGAGTAACATGTCTATGTCATTGTACCAAAACTATAGATTTGAAAGAAAAAAATCAATGGTTTTACCCGGTTTGTTCATGTGGTGGTAGTCTCAAACTTCATAGATTAATAAAATTATTGTTACACAATAGAAAGGTAAGAGACAAGTGAATTTGATTTAGAATGTGTATTTGAAGTAGGTTTGATCATGATGATCGAGATTTCTTTGATTTTATTAAAATGTGTTCTTGAAGTAGGTTTGATGACGGTTTAGATTTATGTTCAAGTGGTTATTTTGAAGATTTAATAATATTTTTTTGAGTTTTTTACCAACTAATCATTAGAGCACCGCTGGGAGTGGTGGTACTAAACTTCTCGTGCCATAGAGAAAAAGTGGTGCCACCTAAGCAAAGTGGAGTTTGGCACCAGAATTGCTATGGCACAAGAATTCAGTGACATTGGTTTGGCATCAGAATTCTGGTGCCATAACATTTTTTTATTATTATTTTTAATTTTTTTTTCTTCATATTTATTTAAAATACACTTATTTATAAAACTAAAAATAAAATTCATTAAAATTAAAAACATTACATTAAAAAAAACAATACATTTAAAATACACTTTTTTTTAATTTGGTTGAATGACGGTTGAGTGGAGGAGCCCGGATTCGAAGACGACCTCGGAATTTGGTTGGTTGTGTCGTTAAGCATACCGGAAATCCAATTTGGTTGGTTGGGATTGAGATTCATTTTTTTTTTGAGTGAAAAAATGGAGAAATAGAGAAATGTGTGTTATAAAATGTATTGAAAGTGTGTGTGAAGTATAAAATAAAAAAGGGTATTTATAGGATTTTTAAAGGGGTAAAATTAGGGTTTTGGGGGTATTTTTTTAAAAATCCGCTCCCCTCCAACGGCTATCAACAGATAGTTTTTAAAAAAAATAAAAAAATAAAAATAAAATAAAATTTCGCGTGGGCTGTTAGCCATGACGCGAGAAGCCTTGGCACGAGCCACGGAGTAATGCGCCGTGACTTTTCTCGCGCCAAAGCTTGGCACCAAGCTACCAGCCGACCACTCCCTCCGTTTTAAATACATCAAAAACTGCGTTTTTTTAACCCATCCGATGAGGAGTGTATTTCAATGTGGCACTTTATATTGTCTCTAGTGGACAAACTTGCCCCACGGTTTCACCTTTCTTCCTCATCTCACACACAAGTCAAAATTAAACCATACTCTCTCTAAATTACATCACTCAAATCTTTAATTTTTCGTCATCAGTTTTGCTTCAATCTCTAATTCTTCATCTCTCTTTCTTAATTCTTAATACGTTGGTAAAATAATTTTTTTAATCTTTGAGGTAT
>BQNB010205542.1:0-10610 GCA_026074375.1 Tanacetum coccineum | reverse complement strand
GTTAATTTTGTGACTCAGATCTTGAAGTCGCTTTCCGGAAGCACACTTGCTATGTTCAGAATTTAGAAGGTGCTGATTTAATCTCTAGATCAAGAGACACAAATTTGTACACTATTCCCCTAGATGATATGCTAAAGTCTTCTCCAATTTGTTTGCTATCTAAAGCCTCTAAGACTAAAAGCTGGTTATGGCACCGACAGTTATCACATTTAAACTTCGTTACTCTAAACCAGCTGGCTAAGCAAGGTCTTGTTCGAGGTCTACCAAAGCTGAAATTTGAGAAAGATAACTTATGTTCGGCATGTTCTTTAGGTAAAAGGAAGAAGTCCTCTCATAAACCCAAAGGTGATGACACTAATCAAGAAAAACTCTATCTTTTGCATATGGATCTGTGTAGGCCAATGCGAGTAGAGAGCGTAAATGGGAAGAAATATATCTTGGATATCTTCGATGATTACTCAAGATTTACGTGGGTTATGTTTTTGAGATTAAAGGATGGAGCTCCTGAGGTCATCATCAAATGATTGAAGCAAATACAAGTTCGTTTGAATGCTACTGTTAAAAACGTTCGTACAGATAATGGAACTGAGTTTGTGAATCAGAATCTAAAAGACTATTATGAAAATGTCTGAATCTCACATCAAAAATCTATTATTGGGATTAAAAGCCTTCTTGATGCTGTTGGATTACTGCTGCTTATGTTTTTGTTAATGCTGCTCAGCTAAAGTTACTACTTCTCAAAGACTTCCAAGAAAATATGCTAAGTGTTTACTACTGCCAGTACAATGTTAGTACTGCTAGTGAATATTAGTACTGCTAGTGAAAGTTAAGACTACTCAGAGATTAAGACTGCTAGTGAAGTTAATGCTGCAGAAGAGTAACTACTGCTTAAGAAAATATTCTAAGTAGTTAGTACTGCTAGTGTTAAGTTAGTACTGCTAGTGTAAGTTAGTACTGTTTGTTAGTACTGCTTACTTGATATGTATTAGTTATTTATAGAAAAGATTTTAAATACTTAGGAAAGTATTATAAGCCTAGTAGGACTCCTTGGTGTATAAAAAGAGGTCCTAGGGCATAAAGATTGATGTACCAAAACCAAAATCAATCTTAGACGTATAATTCTTAGCTTTAAAATCTTTATAACCATAATACTTTGAGAGTATTCATATTATTATAATATTGAAGCTTATTTGTTGAATTGTATGTTCATTGTTTTACTATTTCTTTGGTAATTCTTCTTGATATTAAAGATTAGATTCTGCATAATCTTTAATACATTCAAACAAAGCTTTTATAGTTGTGTTAGATTTATTTAATATAACTAAACCTTAAACAAGCTTAAGAAATTTGATCTATTGATGTGGGGTCCAACAAGTGCTATCCGAGCTTGAGAAGATTTAAATATAAATAATCTGTTTCTATACACAAGTTCTTTTCTTTGAACAAAAAGATATGGATCAAGATTCTACACACATGGTGGCTGCATCTAAAGTTCCCATGCTCAAACCTGGTGAATATGAGATATGGAGGATAAGAATTGAACAATATATCCAGATGATAGACTATGCACTCTGGGAAGTCATAGAGAATGGTGCAACCTTACCAAAGACAACAATAGTAGAAGGTGTTATGACAATGATGCCTATTACAACTGCAGATGAAAAGGCTCAGAGAAGATTAGAGGTGAAAGCTAGAACTACTTTAATGATGGGCATTCTCAATGAACATCAATTAATGTTTAACTCTATAAAGGATGCAAAGCTGTTGTTGGAAGTTGTAGAAAAGAGATTTGGTAGGAATGCAGCTACTAAAAAGACTCAAAGAAATCTCTTAAGTCAACATATGAAAACATTACTGCTCAAAGCTCAGAGAAGCTTGATTAAACTCTTGATAGGCTTCAAAAGCTTGTGAGTCAGTTAGAGCTTTTAGATGAAAAGCTTTCACAAAAAGATGTTAATCAAAAGTTATTAAGAAGTTTGTCACCTGAGTGGAACACATATGCTGTTGTGTGGAGGAATAAAGCTTATTTAGATACAATGAGCATGGATGATCTCTACAACAACCTCAATGTGTATGAACCAGAAGTTAAAGGGATGTCTAGCTCAAATTCAAGCACATAGAACATGGCTTTTGTGTCCTCTTCAAATAACAACACTAGCAACACTAATGAAGCAGTTAATATTGCTCATGAAGTTTCTACTGCTAGCACTTAAGTTAATGCTGCTAACTCTACAAATATTGATAACTTAAGTGATGTTGTTATTTGTGCATTCTTTGCTAGTCAACCAAATCCTCCTCAACTTGTACATAAGGACTTGCAACACATTCATCCAGATGACATGGAAGAGATGAATTTGAGATGGCAAATGGCCATGTTGACTATGAGAGCTAGAAGGTTTTTGAAGAATACATGAAGGAAGTTTACTGTTAATGGTAATAAGACTCATAGTTTTGATAAGTCTAAAGTGGAGTGCTACAACTACCACAAGAGGGGACATTTTGCTAAGGAGTGCAGAGCTCCAAGAAATCAAGACAACCAGAACAAGGAAATCTCAAAAAGGAGTGTGCTTGTGGAAACATCTACTTCCACAGCTTTGGTGTCATGTGATGGTCTTGGTGGATCTGACTAGAGTGATCTGGCAGAGGAAAGACCTAATTATGCACTCATGGCTTTCTCATCTTTAAGTTCTGACTCAAAGGTATCCAATTATTCTAATTGTTCAAAATCTTATTTGGAAACTGTTAAACTTCTTAAATCTCAAAATGATCAACCATTAAAAGATTTAAAGAAATCTAAATTAATGGTTCTAGGTTATAAGATAGATTTAGAGTCAGTGGAAGAAAAACTTTAACTTTATAAAGCAAATGAGTCTATTTATAAGGGCTTAAAATTTGAAATTCATCTAGGAGAAATAGCTATTAGAGAGCTTAGGAAGAAGCTTGAAACAAAAAGAAAAAGATGGCATTTAACTTAATGTAGATAAATTTAAACATGCATCTAAAAGTTTAAACAAGCTCATAGAGTGTCAGATAGTTGACAATTGCAAGAAAGGTTTAGGCTATGAAAAATATAATGCATTTCTACCTCCCTACTCAGGAAATTTCATGCCTCCAACACCTGACTTTTTTTTTACTAGTTTAGATGAGTTTGTTAACAAACTTGTAGTTGAGAACTGTAAAGCTATGTCTAGTGAAGAAGAGCCTAAGATAGTTAGAAAGTGTGATGATGCCCCAATTATTAAAGATTGGGTGTCAGCTGATGAGGAAGAGGATGTGACTGAACCTAAGATTGAAAAGAAAATAGTTAAGACTAGCATTGTTAAGAAAGAGTTTGTCAAATCTAAACAATAAGAAAAAACTGCTAGGAAAATTGTTAAACAAGTTGAGCAACATAGGCAAACCACTCATAGTCTAAGAAGAAATCAAAGAAATTGGAACAATATGATGTCTCAAAAACTAGGAAGCAATTTTGAGATGTTTAATAAGGCCTGTTATGTGTGTGGAAGCTTTGATCATTTGCAGGTTGATTGCAATTACCATCAAAAATAGTTTTAAAATCAAAGTATGGTAAAACCTGTTTGGAACAATGCTCAAAGGGTGAATCATCAAAACATTCCTAAAAAGACTCACTCTTATGCTAAAAAGAACATGGTTCCAAGAGCAGTACTAATGAAGTCTGGCTTAACATCAATTATTACTGCTAGATAAAATATTTCTAAAACAACAGTGTTGGTTAATACTGCTAGACAATCTAATGTTGCTCACTCAAAAACAACAGTGAATGCTGATAGACCAATATCATATCTTTCTAAAACAACACATTCAACTATTAAGAGGCCCATTCATAAGAATACAACATTTAAAAACAGTAATATTAATCAAAGGGTTAATACTGTTAGGGGTAAAGAAGTTAATACTGCTAGGCCAAAAGCAGTAGTTAATGCCGTTAAGGGAAATAATTTTAATGTTGTTAAGGCCTCAACTTGTTGGGTTTGGAAACCAAGGACTAAAGTTTTTGACTAGATTTCTAAACATAACAGTGCATCAATCACCCTAAAGAAGTTTAATTATATTGATGCACAAGGCAAATCCAAGTCAGTGATGGCTTAGGTCCCCAAAAGAAACTAATTTTCTTATCTAATGTAAAGGGCAATCCACAAATGGATTTATAGGATCAAGGAGTGATTAATAGTGGATGCTCAAGGCACATGACAGGGAACATGTCCTATCTTACAGACTATGAAGAGATAGATAGAGAATTTGTTGCTTTTGGAGGGAACCCCAAAGAAGGGAAAATCACAGGAAAAGGTACCATTAAAACTGGTAATCTAGATTTTGAAAATGTGTATTTTATTAGAGAGTTAAAGTTTAATCTCTTTAGTGTCTCACAAATGTGTGATAAAAAGAATAGTGTTCTTTTTAATGACACTAAATGTACTGTTTTATCTCCAAACTTTAAGTTAATTGATGAAAGTCAAGTTTTACTTAGAGTTCCTAAAAAGAACAATATGTATAGTGTTGATTTAAAGAACATAGTTCCAAAAGGAGGTTTACTTTAGCATAGAAGGCTAGGTCATTTAAATTTTAAAACCATGAATAAATTGGTTAAGGGAAATCTTGTAATAGGTTTACCTTCTAAACTTTTTAAAAATAATCAAACCTGTGTTGCTTGTCAAAAGAGAAAGCAGTACAAAGCCTCTTCTAAGTCTAAAACAGAGAACTCAATCAATCTTCCTTTACATTTGTTGGATATGGACTTGTTTAGTCCAACATTTGTAGAAAGTCTTATGAAGAAAATGTATTGCCTAGTTGTCACAGATGATTACAATAGGTTTACATGGGTTTTCTTTCTAGCTACTAAGGATGAGACTAGTGGCATTCTTAAGTCCTTTATAACTGGGATATAAAATCTAGTTGATCACAAGGTTAAGGTGATTAGATGTGATAATGGGACTAAGTTCAAAAATAGAGAAATTAATCAATTTTGTGAGATGAAGGGTATTTTGAGACAATTTAGTGTAGCTAGAACTCCTCAACAAAATGGAGTTGTTGAGAGGAGGAATAGGATACTAATTGAGGCTGTTAGGACTATGCTAGCTGATTCTAAGTTGCCAACTACTTTTTTGGCAGAAGTAGTTAATACTGCTTGCTATGTGCAAAATAGAGTGTTAGTAGTTAAGCCTCATAACAAGACCTTATATGAACTGTTTAATGGAAGAACACCTACTTTATGTTTTATGAGACCATTTGGGTGTCCTGTGACCATTCTTAATACCATAGATTACTTAGGCAAATTTGATAGTAAGGCTGATAAAGGTTTCTTTGTTAGATACTCTGTGAATAGTAAAGCATTTAGAGTATTCAATAGTAGAAGAAAACTTGCATATTAGGTTTAGTGAGAATACACCTAATGTTGTAGGTAGTGGACTAGATTGGCTATTTGATATTAATGCACTAACAAGAATAATGAATTATGAGCCAATTGTTGCAGGTACACAATCTAATGGTTTTGCAGGTACAAAAGCAAGTGATAATGCAAGTCAAGCTAGAAAGGAGACAGAACCTGTCAAAAATTACATTTTGCTACCATTATCGACTGTTGATCCACCATATTCCCAAGATCCAAAGAGTTCTCACGATGATAGATCCAAACCTTAATTGATGATGGAAAGAAGGTTAATGAAGATCCAAGAAAAGAAAGTGAATGTAATGATCAAGAGAAGGAAGATAATGTTAATAGCACTAACAATGTTAATCCTGTTAGTTCAATTGTTAATGATGCTGGCACAAATGAGGTTAATGCTGTTGGTGGAAAAATAAGCATTGAACTTCCATTTGATCCAAATATACCTGCTTTGGAAGATAATAGCATATTTGACATCTCAAATGATGATAAAGATGATGATGCAGTGGCTGACATGAACAATTTAGATACAACAATCCAAGTCAGTCCTAATCTAACTACAAGAATTCATAAAGATCATCATCTTTATCAAGTGATTGGAGATTTGCAATCAGCTATAGTAATAAGAAAGATGTCAAATAATTTGAAGGAACATGGATTTGTTAGTACTATTCAACAAAGAACAAACCATAAAGACCTTCAAAACTGCTTGTTGGCTTGCTTTTTATCACATGAAAAACCTAAAAAGGTAATTCATGCATTGAAAGATCCAAGCTGGATATAGGCTATGCAGGAAGAGCTTCTACTATTCAAGTTACAAGAAGTTTGGACTTTAGTGGATTTACCAAATAGAAAAAGGGTTATAGGCTCTAAATGGGTTTTCAGGAATAAAAAGGATGAAAGGGGAATTGTGATAAGAAATAAAGCAAGATTGGTTGCTCAAGGGTACACACAAGAAGAAGGGATTGACTATGATGAAGTCTTTGCCCTTGTTGCAAGAATTGAAGCAATTAGGCTATTTTTAGCTTATGCTTCATTTAAAGATTTTGTGGTGTATCAAATGGATGTAAAAAGTGCTTTTCTCTATGGGAAGATTGAAGAAGAGGTGTATGTATGTCAACCACCAGGATTTGAAGATCCAGACTTTCCTGATAGAGTATACAAGGTTGAAAAAGCACTGTATGGACTACATCAAGCTCCTAGAGCTTGGTATGAAACCTTGTCAACATATCTGTTGGACAATGGGTTTCAAAGAGGGAAAATTGACAAGACCTTATTCATCAAAAGGCACAAAGGTGATATTTTGCTGGTCCAAGTTTATGTGGATGATATCATCTTTGGTTCAACAAAGAAGGAGCTATGCAATGCATTTGAGAAGTTGATGCATGAGAAATTTCAGATGAGTTCTATGGGAGAACTTACATTCTTCTTGGGATTACAAGTGGGTATTGAAACCTTGTCAACATATCTATTGGACAATGAGTTTCAAAGAGGGAAAATTGACAAGACATTATTCAACAAAAGGCACAAAGGTGATATTTTGTTAGTCCAAGTTTATGTGGATGATATCATCTTTGGTTCAACAAAGAAGGAGCTATGCATTGCATTTGAGTAGTTGATGCATGAGAAATTTCAGATGAGTTTTATGGGAGAACTTATATTCTTTTTGAGATTACAAGTGGAGTAGAAGAAGGATGGCATATTTATTAGTCAAGATAAATATGTTGCTGAAATTTTAAAGAAATTTGGGTTTACTGATGTCAAGACTACAAGCACACCAATGGAAACTCAAAAGCCTCTGCTCAAGGATGAAAATGGTGAAGAAATGGATGTCCATATGTATAGGTCAATGCTTAGTTCATTGATGTATCTCACATTTTCAAGACCTGACATCATGTTTGCAGTGTGTGCCTGTGCTAGATACCAAGTCAATCCAAAGTTTCACATCTTCATGCTGTAAAAAGGATTTTTAGGTACTTAAAAGGTCAACTAAAATTAGGCCTTTGGTATCCAAAAGACTCTCCTTTTGATTTGGTAGCATACACTAATAGTGATTATGCTAGAGCAAGCTTGGATAGGAAGTCTACAACAGGAGGTTGTCAATTCCTTGGATGTAGATTAATATCATGGCAGTGCAAGAAACAGACAGTGGTTGCAAATTCCATAACAGAAGTTGAGTATGTGGCTGCTTCAAGTTGTTATGGACAAATGCTTTAGATTCAGAATCAACTACTTGATTATGGGTACAAATTTATGCATACAATGATTTTTATTGACAATAATAGTATTATTTGCATAGTTAGAAATCCTGTTTTTCATTAAAAAAACAAAGCATATAGAGACCAGACATTATTTTATTAGAGATTGCAATGAAAAGAAATTGATTCAAATGGTCAAAATCCATACTGACAAGAATGTTGCAGATTTGCTTACAAAAGCTTTTGATATAAGTATATTTTAATATTTGATTGTTAGTATTGGAATGCTAAATCTTTAAAGTCTTTTATTTCTTTATGGCTTTGTAGAGTTTTGTATGAATTAGTACTATTATTCATGTCATTAAAAGTTTCTGCTGTTAAGTATAATTAGCACTGTTGGTTATACTTAATACTGCTGAGTTTCTGCTATTAGTTATACTTAATACTGTTAGGTATAATTAATATTATGATAATTGTTATGGCTTGTGTTTTCTTTGTTTTTGGACTAACATTTTGCAGGAAAAGCAAAGAATAGTTTTAGATTGACGATGGAAAAGCTGTTTAGAATGGAATTGGAGTTAATACTGGTGACTCAAAGTTAATGCTGCTAGGCATAACTTCTACTGCTAGTTCTAAGTTAATGCTGCTAGGCATACACTTACTACTACTAAGTTACTACTGTTGGGTTAAAGTTACAGCTATTGAGGGTATTTTCATAAATACTTCGATTAAGGGTTTCAATCAGTCATTTAATCAATTTCATACTTTCGTAAACTCTCTAATCACAAACCCTAACACAATTTTATCATCCATTATCAATACCCAACACAAATGGCAAATCTAAAGTTTGCAGATACTTATAATTTGGTAATATTTTTGTCTAAACCCGCAGAAAGTTAAGGGTTTGAATAAATTGTGGATTTTCTGAATGCACACCCTATAAGATATGCACTAACCGTTAATCCCACTATATATATTTCATGTATTAAAGAGTTATGGTCTACAGTCAAGACCAAAACTGTCAATGAGGAAGTTCAGTTACATGCCCGTGTAGATGGGAAGAAGATAATCATTACTGAATCAACTGTTAGAAGAGATCTTCAACTAGAAGATGAAGAAGGTGTTGAATGTCTACCAAATTCTACGATCTTTGAACAACTTACACTGATGGGGTATGAGAAAATTTCACAAAAGCTAACTTTCTACAAGCCATTCTTCTCCCCACAATGGAAATTTCTGATTCATACAATTTACAATGTCTAAGTGCAAAGACTACAGCATGGAATGAATTTAGTAGTACTATGGCATATGCTATTATTTGTTTAGCTACAAACCAGAAGTTCAATTTTTCAAAATACATTTTTGAAAGTATGGTTAAAAACTTGGATAATTTGTCTGGGAAGTTTTTGATATATCCAAGGTTTGTATAAATGTTTCTGGATCAACAACTTGATGGGATACCAACTCACAAGAGAATTTATGTTGCACCCTCTCACACTAAAAACATCTTTGGAAATATGAGAAGGGCAGGTAAATGTTTTTCTAGTAGAGTAACACCTTTATTTCAAACAATGGTGGTACAAAACCAATTTGAATTGGGTAAAGGTTCAGCAATGCCCACTGATCCCCATCACATACCCACCATTATTCAATCATCAACTCAACCTTAAAAGACACAAAAACCTTAAAGGACACTCAGGTACCTCGGCCTAGTGATCCTACTAACAATGTTGTAGATGAGGCTGTCCATAAGGAGTTGGGTGACAGTTTGGTGAGGGCTGCCACTACTGCTTCTAGCTTAGAAGCAGAGCAGGATAGTGGTAACATCAATAAGACCAGATCCAAGGCAACACCTAATGAATCTAGTTTCCTAGGAACTACTTTAGGTGGTGGTCCTAGGTGCTAAGAAACCATGGGAGATACTACTGCTCAAACTAGGTTTAAGAGTGTATCTAAACATTCCAATAATTCATTGCTCGCAAGAGGTAACACACTTTGAAGTGATGAGGATAGACTTAAACTTAATGAATTGATGGAATTATGTACCAATTTACAAAAGAATGTTCTTGATTTGGAGAAGACAAAGACCTCTCAAGATAATAAGATTGCTAGTTTAAAAAGGAGGGTCAAGAAGCTTGAAAAGAGAAAAAGGTCAAGAACTCATGGGCGGAAGAGGTTATATAAAGTTGGTTGGACTGCTAGGGTAAAATCCTCTGGAAATGAAGAAAATTTAGGTGAGGATGCATCCAAACAAGGGAGGAGGATTAATGCTATTGATGCAGATGATAACATTACCCTGGTTAATGTTCAAGATGATGCTGATAATGAGATGTTTGATGTGAATGCTTTAAATGGTGAGGAGGTGTTTGTTGTAGGGCAAAATGAAAATGTTTTTGAAGAAGTAGTTGATGTTTCTCAAGTTAGTATTGCTGCAACAACTATTACAATAACTACTAAAGAACTTACTTTGGCTCAAGGACATCAAGCATTAAAAACTTCAAAACCCAAGGTGAAAGGTGTTGTTATACAAGAGCTGGGTGAGTCTATAACAACAAAATCTTCACAACTATCTTCACAATAATCACAGGACAAGGGTAAAGGAATATGGATAGAACCTGTGGAGCCTATAAAGAAGAAAGATCAAATTAGTTTTGATGTAGAAACTGCTTTAAAGTTACAAGCTGAATTTGATGAAGAAGTAAGACTTGCAAGAGAGAAAGCTAAAAAAGAAATAGAAGCTAATATTGCCTTGATTGAAACATGGGATGATATACATGCAAAGATTGATGCTGATCATCAATTGACTGAAAGATTTCAAGCACAAGAACAAGAAGATTTTTCTATTGAAGAAAAGGCTACATTATTTCAACAACTCTTAGAGAAAAGAAGAAAGCATTTTGCAGCTAAAAGAGCAGAAGAGAGAAGAAACAAACCACCAACAAAGACAAATAATGTATACTTATCTAAAGAACATGGAATGATACAAGCTCAAAGATTTAAAGTCAAAA
>BQNB010205541.1:0-10610 GCA_026074375.1 Tanacetum coccineum | reverse complement strand
AATTCATTATTTACATAAATTATGACGCTTCTTTATGCAAATAATAAATTATAAATGAGTGGGCTTAATGGTATCCAATATGACACGAGTATGAAGTCGAACCTGACAATCACCGAAATCCGTTTAAAAGGTCTAGAAACACAATCGTGTCTTACCACTCAGCAGAATCTTAAGGCCTCACTTGAACTACTGGATCTCATTCTTAGGTTATTACTTTTGCCATTACAAATCCTTGCAATCATGAACTGTTTGTGGAGCTAACAGACTTGTCACACACTTGAGCTAATGAAGCTGATTCATCTTTGAACTAACAATTGAGTACCATATTCCGTCGTCTATCGCATAAGCTCTCCCGCGAGCTCCTCCTATTTGTTGAACTTTATTCTGGGGATACTATTTCTCGAAATGTCCTCACTCTCTACATCCCATCACTATATGTTGTAGTTATTGTCGTTATGGTTGCTGTTGTTGGGTCCTGGAGCGGTCCCAGCTTGTACAACTTTATCCCATAGGTAATGCAACCCCCCTTAAACCAGATAAACACATATCGATGAAAGAGATAGTCGAACTATTCATTTCGGGCCACAAGTACGAAGACTTAGGTCGCGATACATCCTGGTACTGCCAAGTAAGTTGGATACTTACATCCATTAGCCTCGTCCGATATTAATCATCGAACAATACAGATATAAAAAATGAGACTCCGTCCTTGAACAGTTAAAACTTTACACAGACATACTCACGCGACTACACTTTTCCCTTCGACGCTTTCACAATTAAGAGACTTTCTTTATAACGCGGTTATATCAGTCATAAGATCTGTAATGACATTTTTGAGATACCTATTTTGATGGATTAAATATCCTGGTCAAACCTAGCCAAATTTTTTGGTATATTGAGTCGAAACACCGAATTTTGCTGAATAAAGTTATCAGCGTCTTGTTTAGAATTGGTTTATTATATCTTAAATCTTTTCTTGGTCACACAATCGGTTAACACAAATTAAATCTCGGGACGAGATTTCTTTAAGGGGTAGGTACTGTAACAACCGACAATTTTTGAAATTTTAAATGACTATTTTACCCTTTGACTTTTCGGGTCCGACTTGACTTTTTGACTTTTGATCTCTTATTGTCACATAAAAACGATTACCGCGTAACCGGTAATTTTTCAAAACATATTTAAATAATAAATCATATTTATTATTACATATCTCTCATGTGCAAAGTTATTTTTAACTTATTCGACTTGAAAACGAAAAAGATATATGTTATTTCTAAGTTGACTTATCAAAAACAACCCGCTAAATCACGTTTTCACAACTCGGACTCTAAAGCAATTTTATGTAAAACGACATTCTGGACAACTTTTTAGTTTTGACCGAGACCCGAAAACAAACAGAAAAACACCGAAATGTCCTCGTAAAATTTAGAAACGAGAACAACGCGTGACACAAAAATAATTAAATTTATATTTAATTATCACTTTTTATTAACTAAAAATATTTAATAAATTATCTAACATTTTATTTCAAAAATGTTTATTAAAAACGCGAAGATTTAAGTTAAAGTCTATTTTACGCATAAAGTTTATCCGTGATACACAAATAAATAATAAACATTATATATAAATGTTATAAAACATTTATGAAAACTAGTCGCGTAAATATTTTGGTACATGCCTAATATTTTGGTTAGGCCCAGGCTTAGCCCGACCCGGGCTTTTTTATGCCTAGACTTTTGTAAACTACAAAAGCCCGGTCTTTTTCCGGCCTGATCAAAGCCCGGCTTGCCCCGGGCTTTGTCCACCTCTATTCTCGGGATAAGCTCTGGTACAGGGTTAAGCAGAAAAACCGAAAAAATCAAAAAAACCAAAAACAAACCGATATATGAACAAAAACAAACTGAAACGATTTCGCCAAAAGCCGAAATCCTGAACTACTAATTCGCGGTTTCGGGTTGGATATGGAGTTTGGCATTTTGAGTCCGAAAAAACCAAACGAACGAATTTTTAATAAATATATATTTATATATATATATTTTATATTATATATATATATATATATATATATATATATATATATATTATATGTAAGGGACAATTTAATTTTATCCTAATATTAAAAACACGTTTTATGCTTGATATAATTTATTTTTTGCCTAAATATCTGTGTAATTATAATTATTTTTTAAAATACATTGTGTAATTCGAGTTATTCGTGTCAACCTGAATACCGAACCGAATTCAAATTCGGTTTTCAGTTCGGTTTAGTTGAATTCTAGTTCCGTTCGATTCGGTTTCAGGTTGAGCCAAAGAAAATTTTAACAGAACTAACCGAACAACTCGATAACCAAACCGAACTAACTGAACAACCCGATAACCGAACCGAACTAACAGAACAACCACATAACTGAACCGATCAACACCCCTAGGGCTGTAAACAAACCGAACGAACGCGAACAGAGGTATGTTCATGTTCGTGTATTTAATTTTAGCCGAACAAATTAACGAACATGAACGCGTAATCAGACCAAAATTGTTGTTCATGTTTGTTTATTTAGATTTGAATTTGTTCATGTTCGTTTATTAATAACTCAAACGCACGGAAACGAACATAAATGAGCATAAACGGACATAAATAAATGTAAACGATCATATATAAACGCAAACGGACACAAACGAGCGTGTAACTAAAGTTACGATCCAAAATTCCAGCACTTTTCAAATTTTCAATTTCAACTTCTTTTTTTTCAATTTCAATTTCAACTTTAATGTACTCCCTCCGTCCCATATTAAGTGTCCACAATGGAATCTTTTAAGTCTTTTTTCATAAACTTTGACCATAAATATTTTTGTTTGTGTTATATAATATTGAACGAAAATTATACCAACGAAAAATATATTCAAAACTCTATCCATTCATATATCTTGCATCAAGTATCATATAACATAAGAAGAAATCATTAAGGTCAAAGTTGAAGAAAAAAGACTTTGAAAAAGTCAAGTGGACACTTAATGTGGGACGGAGAGAGTATTATTTAAGAGATATTAATAAGTATTTAAGTACTATATTAATATATTATTGTTAGGGACCTTAAAATACTTGATATATAATTTATTAATTTTTTTAACAATTGGGATGTTAATCGAACGAAAATAATCAAACGTAAACGAACGAAATAAATGAACGTAATCGGACGGACATAATCGGATGTTCACGAACGTCAATGAACGAACGAAGCGTTTGTTCACATTCGTTTATTTAACTAAACGGACCAAAAATCTTGTTTGTGTTCGTTCTTTATTAAATAAACGAACATAAACGAGTTTCCCGCTGAACGATTCGCGAACGGTTCGTTGAACGTTAAATTCGTTTACGGCCTTAAACACCCCTACTCTGGTATCTTAATAGTGAATATTCAAAAAGTCAATAGTATTTAGAATAATGCAACAAGCAGACGTGGTATCTTAATAGTGAATATTCAAAAAGTCAATAGTATTTAGAATAGAGCAATGCTAGACTCACATAATTTTTACAAACAAAAATCTACACCTACATGTGGCATGTGAAGTGTACCAATTAGATTGCATGAAATTTTCTCTTTCTTACTTTTCACTTTCCATAATCAAGTGACACATGTGGGTGTGGATATATTTTTGTAAAAATTATGTGAGTCTAGCATTTCTCGAATGAATAATGCAACAAGCAGACGTGCATCCATTAAAGATAACACGCTCATCCACCTCCACAGATACAAACCCTCAAGTAAACACATTTATATCACACCAGCTACCTCAAACCTTGCTACCACCATTCCCCCCAGGCATCGTTTTGTAACCCAAAAACCTTTTTTTTTTTCACTTGATACACAGATTCATCATGTCTTCACCCAGTCATGATGACCTTGCTCACTTAAAAATTTCCCTTCAAAATATACTATCCGCCACCAACAACTTTGCTCATGAAAATTTAAGAGGAGAAGATACATGTGAAAAGACTTACACAGGACAGCTCTTATGGTCCGGTGAGTTAATTAATATCTTTGTTCGGAGCTTTAAGAAAGAAAGGACTGATCGAGAAAACCTGTTTTGGATGGATATTTCATTGCTTTCTAGTCTCAAGCATAAAAATCTGATTTCTTTTGTTGGGTTTTGTGATGATAACGATGAGAAGATCATCATTTACAAGCTTCCGTCCAGGGGAAGTCTCAACGATTATCTAAGTGACATGATATCGTTGACATGGGTGCGAAGATTGAAGATATGTGTGGCTCTTGCACATACACTGAGATACATTCACTATGACGAGCCACGCGATTTCAGTGTAATACACCGGCAGTTATGCAGTGCCACAATTCTATTAAATGATGATTGGGAACCCAAGTTATATTATTTTGAATATGCCATGAAGATTGAAGCATCTCAAAGGCACCTATCTTTTCATACTAATAATCCTGTGTATGTGGATGGGTATGGAGACCCAACATATATTGAGACTAAAAGTGTGAACCACAATTCGGTTTTGTATTCCTTCGGGATAATAATGTTTGAACTATTGTGTGGTAGGAGAGCAGTACTCGACGACGACCAAGATAATAAGTACTTGGCTTCGGTGGCCATTGGGCATTATAGGAAGAAAAAACTCGATGAAATAATTGATTGGGACTTATGGAAACAAATGGAGTCTCAATCATTTAACATTTTTGCCGAAATAGCATATAACTGCTTGAATGAAGAACGATCGGAACGCCCAAACATTGGTGAGATTGTCAAGAGACTTGAGAAAGCGTTGGAATTTCAACTGGAACATCATAATGGGGTAAGACAGTTTTTCTCTTCGTCTTTCCATCATAATAAGTACAACTGTATATTTGTTTGAGTATATACACCTTCACCTCCATCAGTTTGTACTTTAGCTAGACCCCATATATCTGATGATGCATATACAATTAATAGCCATTTGATATCATGTCTTCCATTGCTAAACCTCACCTCATGTGACTTCCCGGTTACCATGTATAACAAAAATCAAATTTAGGTTTCTCAAGGTTACCAAAGAGACCATGCTTAGTTCAATCATCCCTCTTTTCTACTTAGTTGCATTTTAGTATAAGGTAAATAAGTTTTTTTTTTATCAAAACTTATTTTCGGAATTTGTTCAAATGTTTATTTATTCCGACTATTTCTCAAAAGCAAGCCCTCCTAACTAAGCTTTAAACAGTTAATGTGTTAAAAATACTTTTGAGCTATTAGGTTGTAGAAATTTACCAAATTAATTATTTTGTAGAACTGAACCACCTAAATATACATTTGTTACTTCAGTGATCATGATCATATGAACAAAGCAATTTTTTTTTCAAGGTAGGAGCAAATAAATCAAGATAGTGTAGCAACCAAGAGGTTGAAGTCTTAGTTTTGGGAATACATTTTGTAGACATTACTATACTCTCTTTTTCTCACTCGCATATTTACTTGATTAACAGATGTCTAAAGAATTGGCTCACCTCAAAGTCCCACTTGAAAATATCTTATCTGCCACCAACAACTTCGCTGAAGAAAATGTCATCGGAGAAGGTGGGTTTGGAAAGAGATACAAGGGAGAACTCTTGTGGTCCGGTGAGTTGATTAACATCATGGCTCGGAGGTTTAATAAAGGAAGGAACGATGCAGAACAATTGTTGTGGATGGAGATTTCCATGCTATCTAGTCTCAAGCATAAAAATCTAGTTTCGCTTGTTGGGTTTTGTGATGAGAATGATGAGAAGATCATCATTATCAAGCATGAGATCAGAGGAAATCTCAGCAACCATCTAAGTAACCCGATGTTGTTGACATGGGTGCGAAGATTGGAGATATGTGTCGGTATTGCGCATGCATTGAGTTACATTCATTATGACGAGTCACTACTACATAACAGGCCAATAGCGACAGCAATTTCCGTCGGAAATCCGTCGGTAACTGTTGTTTCCGACAGATTTGTGACGGATATAGGTCGTCTGTGATTTCTGGTCGGTAATTGCTATCCGTCGGAATTCTGTCAGAAACACCGACAGAGAACATGTGTCGGAAATGCGTCAGTTAATTTTCTCTCGGAAATCTGTCGGTATTATTTCTGTCGGAAAGTCGTTGGTAATAATTCCGTCAGAAATCCGCCAGTAAACTGTAGTCAGTAAAAGATCACATTTCCGTCACAAATAGTTTTCAAAATAAGACAAATAATTTCCCGGATTAAAGCTCACATTTATATCTTCCGGTAGGCTCAAAACAAACCAATTAATAAAAAGGTTCATTTAGAATTAAGCATATCAATCACGAAAAGTCATCATTCACATAAAAAAGTTGCATTCAATTGAAAATTCAAAATCCAAATCAAACCATTCATTACATTCAAGATGAAATCAGAGTATCCAATCTAAATATTCAAGATGATACGACAATATCCAACTACCGAGGGGAATGTGGATTGCAGCTTCTTGAAGCCTTTTAATTGTATCCGCATACTCGGGTACATACCCTTATGCTTCATTGTCAAAAAATGGAGACGATGCGGTGGAGGAACCCTGATTATTAATAAAATAATATGTCAACATTTGGAAAACAGGATTAAACTACCGGATCAACCGTAACAATTATAAAACTTACTTTCCAACCATATTATCCTTAGTTGTTAGTTTGATTCTCGCATTCATGCAGTCAAACACCCATTGCGGTTGTATATAGTCTCTGGATATAAACTTGTGACTTTGAGTCGGCCTATCAACAATCTGCACAAAATAAAAGTATAAGAATCTTATAAAAGGCAGGGATTACATAAACAATGGTGTCAAAATGCTACTGAATAATAGCCTTCTGCTATGTCGCTACAGGATACTATAAATAAATACTTCATTAACAAAAAAGGCAGGGATTACATCATACCTGGTAATTAATGTCCTGGTTAGATTCCTCGAATGGAGCTCCATCTCCTTCCCACGAAACCACACCACTGAAGGAGGTTATAAAAAAAAGCAATGACTCCCTTGGAACATGAAGAGCACAACATTCACTTCAAAGCAAAACAGAGAGAGCAAAAACGTGCCACTGATAACAAGACTAAAGAAGTAAAGGTATAGCTAAACATTGATCAAGGATAGGTGGATATTTCAAATTAATCAACTCAGAGTTTGATAACTAGATAGAAGTAGGTGTGTGTACGTACAAAGTCACTGGAATGCAGTCACAGCAACAGTACAAAACTTAAAACGAAGGTTTAAAAATTACATCACCCGAGTATAGATTCTGATCCATGTGCTGCTGCGTAGGCGTCGTCCAGTAATATGGTTGGTTAGATGCCTGCATTATCGTACTAAAAGACTAGTTTCAGAATTCAGCTCAATAGTTATTCAGACCTGGATTGATTCCTAACTGCATACGAGTTGAAAACATAACTGCTGTGAGTGAATAGAAAACAAATTGACATAATTACACTGCAAACACAGCTATGCTCAGCTACAAAAATAGCGTAGTAAATAAAAAATTGTTAGCTTATGCATATCAATAAAAACAGCTTATTAGCTTATGCACAGCAGTATTGTTTGCATTTGAATACGATTAACCACGTCTATTTGTCTTGATCAAAGGGTAGGAACTGCTATTTCTTAATCACAATAAACATAACAGAGGTATAATACTAATGTGGAGAATGCCATCCTAAGTAAAATGTAGTAGTAACCAATACAAGTGTGCAAAGTTGCAAAGTTGCTATTTCTTAATCACAATAAACATGCTATGTCATGAACTATAACATATAATACGTAACTTCTACATCAGCTAATCACAAATTGAAAATATCATATAATAAATGTTCAGTAGCGGCTACAATTGGATCCAAGAAGCTAAATACCATATAATAGCTTTAGTAAAACATATAAATAGCATTACTTGCACGACCGCAGAATCTAACAAAATATATTTGAGAATGTACATCTGACCTCGAAATAGACGATCTAGTGTCCAGCAACATGTTCATAAGTTGGGATATATGATGGAACTTTATGAATACTCACAAGGGGTGTGTCCCTTTTTCCTGTATTAACAAAAGAAAGACTCGGATACCATGTCCTTCTAGCATCAGCAGAACAATCAAACCTGCAAACCTGTTTTCACGTCACCAATAAAAGAATTTACATGCTAGAAATTAGCTTACTTTTAAAAAAACATCAACAGATTTACTGGTATGTGAAGGTGAAGGCCCCCATTTGAGATCCATTACAGCAAAATAAAAAATTTACAACTTTGAGCACTATTATTACTTTTATCCAAGTAGTATAAAATCATTCAGAGTCTTTCAACTGTAGCCACAAAGTTTAATACACGATACTTACAGCTTGGAAAATGAAGGTTTTCACTTTTGCTTCTGATATTACCTTTTTAAGTCATCTGATAAAAGATAGAGGAGTTTCAAGTAGCAACGTAATCCAAACCTAGCTGCACTGACATGTCTTCTATTTAATAGCACATTTTTCGTCCCAATCACAGCAAGTGGAGATTTTGAAGCAATCCCTGCGAATTATCATACGTATTTTTGTGTGTCAGCAGCTATCGCAGATGATTAGTTCATGCAATTAAAAAACATACTCGAGACTGCTTTTGGTTTAAGGATCGGTATATCTCATATCACACTACTCGAAAGAAAGCCAATCTCACTGTGATTTGCTGCTTTTGGTTTAATCTCACATGTTTTACTTATAACAATCAACTAATTATCTTCTCCTATAAACAAAAAAAGTGTTTTAATGCTATGTTAACCCTCAGATTTTGCCTTTCAAGTAGCGCATATCACGCCTCAAGACAATCATCTTAGATTCTTTGTTGCTGCAAGTAGCCCACCATCACCCTCTCTCTATTCCTAATACTACATCTATATTCTTTGTCTTATTGCTATCTTAGATAGTCATCTTGGAAGCTATCAGATGCTGTTATAAGCAATAGAGCAACAGACACAACCGTTAACTAAATTTGCAATACACAGAAAATTACAAGTGTGAATATTGTGTGACTTTTTCTGCTTTGCAGATTAAAGTTTGTATAACTGACATGCCTTTGTTCTGTATTAGCAGAGAACAATGCACCAATCATATTATCATATAATGGAAATTTTAGTAACCAAATCCGATAGCTAAAAACAATCTCATAATGCATATATAGACTTCAAGTCTTCAACCAGACAAGAGATTATAAGATTTTACCTTCTCCTGCTGCAATGATGAAAAGTGCATGGCCCAGAGATAACACAACTTCTTCCTAAATACCTTCAACAAAGGTTCCCTGCCAACAATAATCTTAGCATATAATATTTCAATTTATGATTTGGACTCATCATAAAACGGAAAATCGTATCAAAAGGTTGAAGATAAGAAGGCATCTAAGTTTGACTCATCCATTAGCGGCAAAGACTACTATACGCAACGGTATTTAAAGATCTCACATCAGCTAGTAATTGTCAATATAATCTACAAGTTGGCCAACAAACACCACCAACGGAAGAATGCAAACAAGTAATTAAGCAGCTCAATCAACTATACGAAACATACTATACATCATTTTCTACATATAGGTACCCATAAAATTAGAACTGAAAGTGCGAACACAATTAATAACTAGAGAGTTCCATTTATGTCATGTTTTTATCAAAAACACAAGTATAGTCAAGTTTCCATTAGCATTTCAGCGGTATAACAGTTTGTTCATACTATCACACTCTTATGGAACTTATCACAAATAGCAATACACATGTTCATACAACTAATAGTTAGTTCAATAAAGCCCTAACCATAACACTAAGGGGGTGTTTGGATCAAAACAAATATAACTTATTTCATGAAAATTAGGTCAGATTTTGGGGCAAAATTAGCCAAGCCCTAATAAACAAAATTTATACAAAACACTTAATTTCATTACCTAATTAACAAAATTAGCCAACACCTAAATTATACAATATAAAGCTTCAATTCAACCACCAATACCTAATTAATCAAAATATACACCATATCAAACCTTGATGACGGTTAGGAGTGATCGAAAATTGAACGACAGCGGACGGTGGCAATGTGATCGGCGAAGATAGCAGGTCAGGAGTGGCGGGCGGACGGTAGCAGGTTACGACGGCGGATGGTGGCACTGTGATGGCGGAATTGTTTTTGGAGGGAAAAGTGAAAAGGTAGGAAGAAGGATCGGGAATAAATAATGGGAAATTGGGAATTAGTTATGTGTAGTTTTGTAATAAAATCGGATTGAGAATGTCTAAGTTCAATGAATCTCACTATGCCGGTTAATAGATAGTGTTTTTATCAATCTTTCGCTTTTATTTGGGCTAGCCCAATATTAAAAGATAATTGTGTCTAGTCGTAACAAAATTAAATTGACAATCAACAGATATTTGATGGTTATGACTTATGGATGTCATGGAGTTTGATATTAATATGAAAATGATATAATATGAAAATGCTTATTTTACTTTAGTTACGAGTATGTTACGGTGGAAATATGTATGCATCTGCACAACTTGTTCTCTTGCCTGCATTGTCCTATCTACGTTTTCAACCTTGTTATCCCTAGACTGTCAGACAATG
>BQNB010205538.1:0-10610 GCA_026074375.1 Tanacetum coccineum | reverse complement strand
AATTGTGACAAAACACTTATTTTATTTTTGAAAATTTTTAAATTTTTTCATTTTTTTTTGAAATTTTGGTGGTAAAAATAGGATTACATGACAACAATGGCTGCAGGCAACAATCAAATTGAAGATCCCCCCCACACTAGAACTAAACATCGTCCTCAATGTTTTAAAAGGGGTACCTACGTAAATCTAAGGCCGTTTATTAAGTGTGCTGATTCGTCAATAATATATATATATATAATATATAAGCAAACACTCAACCAATTACCTTTACACAAGGAATGGTCAAAAGTTCACCAAAATAAAATATATATGTAGCCGGAAGTATGATTCCCGGGTCGTTTTGTCCCAACGAGGCTTAAATGGAAAATCGAATGACGGATTGATGATTGATGTTTGAATATGACAAAGGTATGATTGGTTTTCTATTTCTACAAGTTAAATATGCAAAAACGATTAAATAAAACCTAAAAACGAAAGCTATATAACTTAAAACCTAAAACGGGCACGAAAAACGAGGGCTAAAAACCTAAATTTTGCAAATTAAACCCTAAAACAAATTTAAAAGCTAAAATAGATTCTAAATGACAAATAACGAAGTTTAAAAAAAACTAGACTAAAAACGGAGGTCGTTTGACCCAAAAACGAGTCAAGACAAGAACGAGAACGAATCCCGTTCTTTAAAAAGTAAATTTTTGAAAAATTAATCCTACAGAAACTTTTATATTTTTCCTACAAAACATATATGAAAAAAGAAAATTTTAGAAAAAAGATTTATATTTTTCTGATTAACATTTTATTTTTTATGATTTTTTAAGTTTAAAAAGAAAATAAATTATAAAAAATACTAAAAGATTTTATAAAAATCTAAAAAATTTACAAAAAATAACTGAAAGTGTGGCGGTCCTAGGAAAAATAAGCTGGCTTGACCAGCTTATCAAATAAGCTGTCAAAATAAGCTCAACAGCTTATAAGCTTAAATGGCCAAAACACACTTAAATACCAAAGCACCCAAGGGTCTAACAGAAAAGACCCAAGGGCGCAGCGGTAGTGTGTGTTGTGTTTATAAAGGGTGAGAGGTAAGGCCCGGGTTTCGAGTACCTTGCCACCCTGGGTTTTCCCCTTTATCTCCCTTTTTTTCAAAACTTTTTACACAAACTTGTTAAGCTCCTTGAGCTTAACAATTTTTATAACTACAACTTTTTGAGATTGCTTATAAATAAGCAGGAAAAGGGGCTTAAAAGTGGCAAAATAGCTTATTAAGCTATAAGTACACTAAGACTTAGAATTTTTAACTAAATAAGCTCAAATAAACTACAATTAACTAAATAAGCTACAAATGGCTTAAGGCCAATCTAATAAGCACAAATTATCAGCTTAAAGTCAAAATCAAGCAAAGAGAAAAGTGAAATAAGCTAAAGGGCTTATAACTGTTTTGCAACAGTTGGGACAACTTTTGGGGCTTAAATTAAGCCGCGGGGGCTTAAGCTGTTTTTGAGGACAAGTGGGGCCCACAGCCTTGGACACTTGCCAATAAGCTTCAATAAGCCCCAAAGAATTATTGCTTTGAAACACAAATAAGCCCTCAAACAAGTACCTAAAACTGACAGAGCTAAAAAGAAAGAGCTAAGGACAAAATGGCTTATTTTCCTTGGCTTTTAAGTACAAATAAGTGAATAAAAAAATTGCAAATAAGCTGACAAGGCCCAATACTCTAGCTAAATGATCAATTAGGACAAGAGGGGGATCCTTGGAATAAGCCAAATAAGCCAAGAGTTGATGAAATGCTCAGCAGTACAAACTTAAGGGTTTGTACTGCAGGCCAAAAAGGCCCTTGAGGCACTCTTAGGGCTTATTTTTAAGTCCTTAGAGTGGGACCCAATGGCTGAGCTTATAGGGACTTATAGCACACCCTATAAGCTCACTAAAAATGCTTTTTAGAAAGAAAATTGTGAGCTTAATGACAGCTTAAAGAGGCTGTCAAAACTCTCTTTTGCACCAGGGGAAAATTATGCAATTTTAAAAATAAGCTCTAAAAAACTCAAAATAAGCTAAATACCCTAAAAAGCTATCTAAACTAATGTAACATACCTAATGCAATAAGAAATAAACAAAAGTAATAAGCCACAAGCTCAAATAAGCTAATTGAGCTTTTGAGCTTAAGGCTATTTGAGCAACAGCCAAAGGCCAATTCTTAGCTTAAAAATAAGCCACCTAATAAGCTCAAAACCAAAAAGTAGCTTAAAACAGATGAAAAGTAGCTTGTGGTGAGCTTATGCTCAAAAATTCAAAAGCTTGGACCCACATTTGCTAACTGATAAATGGACTTTAAAATAAGCATTTTTGACTTTTTGAAAGACATAAAACTTTGTTGACAGTTTTAAGAAAACCACAAGTGCCCACAAATGGACTTGACTAATGACTTTTGACACTCAAAAGTGACAAACTTTGAAACTACAACTCAGGTTTACAAGAGCTTATCCAAATAAGCTCTCTACTTCTCTTTCAAAACCAACAGGTTTAAGGACCCAAAGAGAAAACTTGAAAAATACTTTTAGGACTTGAAAACTTGGGAAAACAGACTCACAAGAGCTTGATATTGCCAATCAAAGTTGGCCACATGACCACAACCCATTACCATATCATTTTGACCCATTTTGGGCTTAACCCAAACACCCCTTTACGACTTCAAAAGGCTTTTTAAACTGATTTTAAGGTGAATAAGGGCAATGGTCTCAAAAGTAAGTCTTAATACATGATAAGCAAACATGAATAAGCATATTGAAAAAGAAAATAAGCACAAATAAACTAAAAAAAATAAGAAAATGCAGAAAATAAGCTTAAATGAAAGAAAATGACTTACAAACCCCTTTTTGCTCTAAACAAGGGTGTCAATGCTCATTAGAGCTTAATCAACAAAGCTCTATCTTGTGTTTAACAAGCTAGTGAGTCCATAAGCCCATCCATATCCGGCTCATCATCCAAAATTATAAGATGTGGTAATTTTGGGAGGTTTTTCTTGACTTTTGTATTTTTCTACTTAACTTTTTAACTTACTTAATGAAGAAAGCTTATAAATAAGCTATTCTAGAGCCTTTTAACCTTACTTTAACACAATTCAACAACTTAACACTTGGAATTTTAAAGATTGAAATTTACCTTAGATACCTCAAAACTTCATTAAACTTTAAAATTGATACAATGCTGAAAAAAAGTTTAATAAGCTGAAAATAAGTAAAGTGACTTAATGAAAATTACAAGTAAACTAAGATTAAACTAAGATGCCTTTAAGGCTTACACTTGGCCCTATTTATACAAAAATGAGCTAGGTCTTGGTCTTCAAAGTGTGTTTCTTCATAGAGACAAAAACAAAGTATGTTACTTGTGTGAGGTGAATCAAAAGCAATCTCAACCTTTAATTTTCATTGTGCTTCTTTTTGATCAATCTAAACCATCGAATTGGTTCTTGGGCAATGGGGGATTGCCAAGTTGGCACTTTTATAGCTGGGAAAGTTTAGTGGAGGAGGGGGGTGATGTTTATCCATATTTACAGCTTGGTGGTATGTTTGCGTAGAGGCCGGGTAGGAGAGAGATTATCCAGGGTTTAATGGTGGTTGAGGGGATCAAAGGTGGTGGTTAATAATGAGGGGTTTGGTCGGTGGGGGGAAAATGGGCGGGAAAAGTGGTTTGGGTTTAACAGGAAAGGGTTTGGGGTGATGGCAAAATTGGTCCCTCATCCTTATAATGTTTATTGCAATTATGGTCCTTGTGGTGATATAATATTGGAGAAGTGGCATGATTGGCCCTCAAAGGTTATTAGTGGTTTTGCATTTTTCGTCCTTTTGGTAATACAAGTATGAGGGGTTTGGCAGGAAATTGCCCCCATCTATTGTTTTTTCTGCGTATATTGCATATTCACCCTTGTAGTCTTTTTTTCTTTTAATAAACTTAGGGATTTGTCAATTTTTGGTCCCTCAAGTTTATATTTCTTCTCTGGTTTTGTGATTATTCTTGACTTTGACTTTGTCTGGGGTAAGACTTTGACCTTTGTTGTTTGACTTTTCTGTTGACTTTTTGACTTGATTGTCTTTTGGCTTCGATTTGGCTTTGTCTTTTCACACTTTTCCATTCCGTGCTTAATTTTGTCGTCTTTGGCTTTGTTTTTCGTCCTTTTGTGAATATCAGTTTCCTTCACAACACAAATGCTAAAACACAAATATATTGACAATTTTTGTCTGGTTTTGAGTTTCTTTTAAGTCAGTTTTTAAAGGATAAAGGTATGTGTTATTAAGCACATACCAAAGACCAAATGCTTAATTCATGCACAATCTTATGATGGATGTCTAAGGGGGTTTACATACCTCCATGGGTTACCCGAAACCATGCCTGACTTTAACAATCTCATTTACTCATAAGTCTACTTAACTACATTTTACCCGAAAACGCAGAATTTTAGTGTCATTTTTCTAACTTTCAACCCTTATCTACCAAACCTAATAAATTCTAAAATAAACACGGTAGCTCTTTAGAAAAACGCACAAATAAGCGGAGGAGCGAGTAAGCGCGAAGCATTTTAAAAACCTTTTTCTTTCGGGTCAAAGTTCGTTGGATCAACCCTCCTTATACCTCTCTTATAGTTTGTTAAACTAAAGGTGGGCCGATTTAACAATTGACATCACGGTTTCTTTTGTTGTTTTTTTATTTATATTTTTTTTTGGATTTTTGATTACTTTATAATATTTTTGTATTTTTTTATATACGAAAATATTCACAAAAACAAGAATAACTTTCGAGGAAGGATCTTTAAAAAATAATCTTCAAACGATAACTTGAAATTCGTAACACAGCCTCCCCGGCAACGGCGCCAAAAATTGATTGTGTCAATAGTATATATATATATATAATATAGGTAATCAGTAAATCACTTTAAACAAAAGCAATAAACCAATTCACAAATAAAATATAATTCCGGAAGTATCGACTTCGAAAGTAACCCCTTCTAGTCATTTCCCGGGTCGTTAATGTTCCGACGAGGTGTGATTGAACTTCGTGTTGAGGTTTGTGATCGGGATTTGTCGTTAATGTTCCGACGAGGTGTGAATTGAACTTCGTGTTGAGGTTTGTGATCGGGATTTTGAATAGTTCAAGATTTTGATTTGGTTTCTATTTCTATGATGCAAAAACAAATAAAGGCAAGCAATAATTAAAGCAATTAAAGCTTTGAACTAAAATCACTAACGAAATTAAAGAAACGCGACAAATTAAGCAACTAAATCAAATTTTAACCCTAATAATAATGGCAAAAATAAACATGGAAATTACAACTATCATGCTAAAAATAAAAAGGCTAACCGAATCCTCAAAACGTTGACTTAAAATTGAAAACGACTTTTCAATGAGAAATTAATTGCTAAACTTAAGCCTATTTAATCTTGCGGATTGTGCCCGTTCGACTAAACAAAACTTTAATCTAAATAATTTTCCACAAAAATTTAATCACTAGTCACTTTTTATTATTCCATACTTAGTTCACTAAACACATCTTACTCGACAAGCATACTAATAAACTACTCGCTAATTATCATAACTACGCTAAAATCAACAACTAAAGCAACAATAATAATAAATAAGCTAAACATGACAATAAGCATAATCATAAAGAATTAAAAAAAAGATAAGGAAAAGATGAAACTCGGAATTAGCTCAAAATGATGCAAAGATAATGACGACTCCAACAAGTACCAAACTAATAAAAATCAAAACTTAAACTATTTTTTAATATATATATAAATGTTTTGTTTTTAATATATAAAAATAATTAAGTTAAATACGAACGTTTTTACTACAAAAACTTGCTTAATAATGTATTGTGATAAGAAGACATTGAAAACAAAACTAAAGTATAAAAATTGGCATTATGACTCAAAATTAAAATTGAAGCTAAAGCTATAAATTAATGTAAACAAAACGTTTTTAGCATTCGGATAAAACAAAAACTTATTAATAACATAGTAATGAAAAGTAATGTAATAATTAAAATATGATTCAATACAAATTGTAACCAAAAGTTGAATGAAGAATACGGGTGGTCGGTTGGTTTGTTCTTGGTACCCAGACCGAGATGCTTGATTCGGCGCTTGGCTTCTCCTCTTTTTTAATTTAATACATTGTAATCTAACATTTTAAAAGTGAAATTGAAAAATAACATAAAAAATGCGGAAAACTAAAATGCGGTTGTGTCCTCTCTCCCTACTGTTGCGTTTTCTTTTATAGAAGAATGTAGGGTTGAATTTCATTTGATTTTTGGGCTTATATCCATTCTTCCAATTAGGCTGAGCCCTTTCTTGTAGACTTGGGCTGGGTTCATTCTTTAATAGTTGTTAACTTTGGGCTTTAACAAGTATGGGTATGGGTCGGTCCGACCCATATAAATGGTGTCAGGCCAGCCCAATAAGAGATGAATGCACCGTCGGACTCGTAATCTCATGCTCTTTCCAATAGAGTGCTCGGTTTTGTCCAATTTGGATTCGTTTTTGTCTTTTTGTCGATATCCGTTACCTGCACAATAAATATCACAAAACAAGCATATATTTGGCATTTTATATCCGTTTTTGGTTAATTAAGCTCATTTTATCGAGATAAAGGTATGTGTATTTAAGCACATACCAACTTCCCTACCTCAAAAACCTTCGAGGCGGACTTTTTGGAAACTAGACTCTCTGAAATACAATTTAGGCATAAGATTCACCTCTTAACTCGTTTCTATCATCAAGATATCATTCGTTGAACACGACCCAAAAATCTGCCAAACCCTAAATCACAAATTAACATGTTTTAATCCCAACCGTTTGCACCAATATGACTCTAATCAAACCCTAAACGCACTAGCATGATCATAACATCATTAATTACAAAAGTTTTAAAACCCTAATGATCCATCATAATGTTTGTTACATGATTTAAAAGAATGAGAATAGGTTAGATCATTAACTAGCTTACCTACCTGCTCGTAACATGAACTAATTGCAAATCTTGGATAAAAATTTCGACCTCCTTGTTCTTAGGGATATGGGATTTTTGGCTCAAAGGGATGGGAGGCAAGAATGAGCTAGAGGTTTTCCTAATTAACCAACTAATTAGAAACCTAATCTAACTACAATTCTTATTAGATAATACACACATTTTTTTTTCTTTTACAAACTGATCGGCCCCTCTCCCTTAATACATATTTTTATTATTTTTTTATTTAATACTTAATTATACAATTACTTACATTAGCTTAATTTCCTACAAAAACCTTGGTAAAATTGATAAACCTTTTTGCATGAAAACTATATACTAACTTTCTATTTATAACTTTTATTTCCCAAAAATACTTTCTATATTTAGAAAGTTCATTACTAACTATCGCAATTCACGAACCTAATTCATTTCTAATATATAATTCTTTCCATATTAATCCAACACATAATTATCCACATATTGACGTAGCGATGCATGCAAACAAGCCACTCATTTCCATTGTCACTACACGTGAACAAAAATGGAAATAACCCTCAAATATCTCAAACTCATTCAAAAATGAGAAGAACACGCACCTTAGAATGATAATTATGCACACAGATAAAGTTACATAGATCACAAATATAACACATATAAACACTTAGCCAACTCTAAAAGTATAACTAACCTGATCAAATCATGGTGTCACACCCCTCAACCCCTTATCTCTAACGAGGCCAAAGTGAGCAGCTAGACGCCTAATGAAGTGACCTCTAGATAACCTAGCTCCACTCTTCCTCCCCTCAGCATGTCTAAACAAATATTGTGCTAGTAGATATAGGAAGTTAGCAGTCCGGTAATCCATGATCCTCGGATAGAAAAGATCGACACCAATCACCTTCTCTGCCCCTGTCCTCTACCAGAAATACTACATGCTATCATCATGTGGCTTAGTCTCCTCTCAGGGTCTTTGATGTAAACATAAGAGTGAGCAATCCCTAAAAAGTCCCTATCAGATAAGATCTCAATCCAGTAATCCCTAAGATCCCCCTTATCGGGGATCGCTCTCTTACTAACAGACCAGTATGCTCCAAACCCAGCCTCTACCATCTCTTCCTCGGTGAGTAATCCCAATGCCAGAATAAACTGTCTTTATGTCATCCTGCGCCTAGCACCTCCCAACTGAAAACACAACGTGTCAGTAACATCCAACCCCATCTTTGTATCGCTCATCCTACATGTACTCAAAAACTCCAAAATAAACTCTCTAACCAACGGTCCACTAATCTTAAACAACCTCCTCTATGCGTGACTAGTAAACAATGCTTGCCTATCGTCCCCAGTATATACTATACTAAGCCTATCTACTAAGGTCTATCTCATACCATCGGTCAATCTAACAAAATCTAACACATGTACCCGGTTAACCTCTCTCCTAAAAATCGTCTCTAATATGTGCTCGTAGCTGTGTACAATACCCTCGTCATAACCCTCAGCCTGGTATCTGAGCCATGGATGAGTTAGGTCACAGTGTGGTAAAGGTGCCATATCTGCAAGAAATATCGAGTCGGTACACAGATAAATAACTTTTTTAACTATTCTGTTTCAGGGGTAGATATGGCGTATTTGGTAGATAACATACGCTGTATATGGATTTTTACGAATATACGGCGTATAGGTTGGTGAATACGCCGTATTTACCAGACCATACTGAGGGTTTTTGAAAAGGTACCTATACGCCGTATCCAGAATAATGAATACGTCGTATAGGTTTTGATATTTGGAAAAAATCTTCGATACGCTGTATTCATCGTCGTATCGTATTAGTTTAGAAAAATGGGGTTTCCCCATCGTTTCTACCCGTTTGACCCACTACTACATCTATCACAATTCTCACCATCTAACTATAAAGCACAATGGGAGGGCACATATATGGCACAAATCCTAAATCTAAATCAAACTCTAACCCTAATTCTATTCGAAAAAAAGAAAGAAAGAGAGTTGAGCAAACATACCTTATGATTAGGATCTTATAGAGTATAGACACAAGTATTGATTTTTAAGATTAAGGGCACGGTAATTTTTGTTTGAAATAAGAGTGAAAGGTGTGTGTGAAAAGGAATCCGGCTTATTAGTTGGGTTTGTATACCCACGCTAGATACGCCGTATTGGGAAGTGTCCAATATGTCGTATTGGACATTATTGTTTGACTTAGTCAAAGTAGGTTAAGAATGGTTGATACGGCGTATAGGTGTTGCCATGATACGCGGTATTCATTTGTGGGGGCCAATTTTTCAAAGATTTTAACAAAGTAAAGAAAAAACGTACCTTGGCCTCCGCAATATTCTTGTGTGAGTACCATCCTTATAATAACGCTTAGGGTCGAACGAGATGCCAAATGGCACGTATATATTTTTAATGAGATTTAATGGCATCTAGTTGTTAAGATAATTCTAACTCACGATATCCAATGTTATGATAAAAAAATTCTCGTGGAAAACTGTTGACAAAATATAATGCCTAAAAACATTATTAATATTTTTCACGTCTTTACGTTTTGATAATCACAAAATATAAAAACGTTCAATGTAAACAAGTAATTAGTAGTAAATTTTTATTTCGATAATTATATCACTTAAAGGTATGAATTAATAAATGCTTAATGCATTTTATGATCAAATGAAATTTTTATTCAACCTCAAACTTTTATAAAATATTGTAAACATTTTTATAAACATTACAAAACATTTTCTACAATTAAAAAAAATGTTTTATTCAAAATAAACATTTTGAATTTCAAATTTTCAGACCTAAAACGGCTAGAAAAGTTTCATAAAATTCCCCATACACAAAAGACAAACTGGGGAGGCTCTAGTCTAGGGCGGCCCCGTTAAATACACGGGCGGCCCCCTTAATTTTAAAGGGACTGACCACCTATTTAAGGGGACCGCCCCTAGGTAGACGCTCCCTCAGTTTGTTCTATAAATACTAGACTTTTCCCAACTATTTTCTCACTTTTTGCACTCATTCTTTCTGCCCAAAACAACCCACATATCCTCTCTAAAATTCTTTGATCATTTAATCATAAAGCTTTGTTTCCAAGTGATCCAAGCTCAATTCCTCAAGTGCAATAGAAGAATACTTCCATCATCAAGTGAAGAAGTATTACACCTTTGTGTGTTGTTGCAATCTTATTGCATTCATATCATAACTTGTAAATCTTTTATAAATCTTGTAAAGTTGTGTTGTTGCTAGATCTTGGCGATCATTGTAAGTATAGTTAGATCGTGGTGATCTTACCAAGTAGTTCTAGATAGTTGTGATATAAGTTGTGTTGCTGAACCACTATAAATCCTCGCGTTGTGGTTTGATTGTTCTTACTCTTTTATCTTGTCTCGCATTACTTTCTCATACTATCTTATTAATTATTTAGATAGGTATATTGTTTATATTGTGCAAGTATTGAATTCACATAAAGTCAAATCTAAAATTTTTACAAACACTTTAAACCTTAAATTAAAAAGCGGTAAACTATTCAACCCCCCTTCTAGTTTTCCACAATTGGTATCAGAGCCACGCTAAATAAGAATTTTAAAATAAATTGTATTTTA
>BQNB010205536.1:0-10610 GCA_026074375.1 Tanacetum coccineum | reverse complement strand
ACGTCTCACGAAAAAGTGTATAATCACCTTGGGATTACGATCTACATACGTCTCACGCATAGTAAAAATCATCTACAAGTGTTTTTAGGAATTGGATGGCAATAACTTATTTAAAAAAGGGTATTTTATTTGTCGTGACAAATATGTACGAAGAAGCCGTCCAGTTTTAACCATTTAAAATAAAAACTTTAATTTGGAAAACACATTATGAACTATAAATAGTCCATAATAAATCTGATTTCATAATAATTAGTCATGTTTATATTTATTTTTGAAAAACCCTTTTTATTTTCTCACAAGTCCAATACTTAAAATAAAAATAATATAAACATAAAACTAATTCAGTCATGCAAATATTCATAATGATCCTAATTATCTAATAATTAAAACATGCATATATTTATATAAGGCTCCTTCGTCCTATAAACTCCGGCCACATTCATCGATGTAATCGATTGCGTAAGCCTTATACAAATACATACCACATAGCACATAAATTAACTTTTAGGCCCCATTAAGACATTGCCAAGGTCTTCCTTAGCTTTTAAAGTCGTGGATCGAAACCACATAAATTTAGTGTTCTATGTTTTAATTCTTGATCATCATATTTGCATAAAAATTCTTTAACAATTAACAAGATTAATATCACATATCCCTCCATGATAAATTGCATGTATTTATCATGGATTCCAAATTAACAATTAATTTAAACATAAAACCGATCAATTTACAATTTAAACATACCAAGTTTTATCTATAAAATTGCATACAACCTAGAATTCGTCTAATTAGTTTTATAACCAATAAAGATTGAATCTTGATGCACAAAGATCGAATCTTGATGCATAAAACGCCCAAAGGGTTTAAAAATTAATCAAGAATCAGAATTTTGTCTAATTTTATTTACTTGTAATTACAAATTCTACACGTTGGCTCGTGATGTCACTGTTGGGATTTTAGATCTAATTAACCATTAAACTTATCACGAGTACGCAGCGTAAAGATCAAACACGTATAGAACTTATAATTAACAATGGATTGAAGATGTGTACCTTTTAGCAAGAAACATTACACTGCTTTAGCAATAAACGTTACACCGTCTTCAATATACGTGTATGTATAACACCACGCGAAACCACCAAGGATCAAAATAATAATCCCTCTAAGTACACACACAATACGTTCTTAGCAAACAACGTGTATGCTAGTACTGGTAGTGTTTAACCAAACGATATACCGAATCTTGACAATCAACCAAACGGAGAACCCCTTTTGATTTCTAATGGGTCAAACCAAAACCAAAACCGAAAACCTATGTGGTTTTATATTCGGTCGAGCAAAACCAAAAAAAGGGAATTTTAGGGTTTAGGTTTTTCAGGTTATGAGAGAATGAAAGCCTTAGACCCATATTTATAGCCCTCTTAGCTTGGAGATCAAGCAAGCAATCCCACCTCCTCTTGGAGAGGAGGTTCAGCCGAATATAAGGAAAGAGGGGAAAACCAAAACTTTTCTTTTTTTCGGTTTTGCATATTAGTCCTTTAACTTTTAACGACTAATATAATTCTTGTTAAACTTTTAACGATCGTTTATTAAACACTAATTAATATATTACATTAATATATTAAATACGTTGTTCTACATATTAACATGTGCGTCTCCTTAGGCTCGAATAGATTTCCAGACATATACGATTTACACTATAACATTTGCCATATTCCCCAGCGACAAATCCGGGGTATCCCGGGCGACTTGTCGCTGGGGATACGTTTCCCGGGCGACATGTCGCCCAGGATAAGTGGAACGGAAAAGCTCGAATGGGATTCCTTCCCGGGCGACATCGTCGGGCCCACATAGTTTCAGTCAAACAATTAAGTGCCACGGTGGAAGGTTTTCCCGGGCGACATGTCGCCCGGGATACGAAAATTAATTAATTAATTAGGCATAATCCTGGGCGACATGTCGCCCGGGAAAATGTTAAAATAATTTTATTAAATTAAATTATTAATAGGAATACCCACCACCCAACCCGCCGGGCAGACATGTCCCCCGGGAAATAATTTAAAAATAAAATAAGTTTATTAAATAAATTATTAATAAGAATCTCGGGCGACATGTCGCCCGGGAAAATTTTTAAGAAATATTTATTTAAGGTTACACGTCGCCCGGGAAAAGTCTGCAAATTTTTTTTTGTGCAGCCTGCACAGCAGGCAATTTCCAGATTTTTTTCCGGAATTTTTCCGAAAAAAATCTACCAAAACTCAAACCTGTATAAACCAATATAGAATCTACCCAAATACATTACAACTTGTACAAAAACACAATACGATCAACGCATTTGATATAATAAAGCTAAATACGTCCAAAATCCGAATAAACACAATATAATCTATAAAACGGGTGACGAAGTCACAAGACTTCCATTATTCGCAAGATACAAGTCAATATTCACTTAGATAACATGTTTTAAATGTACGGGGAAACAAATATTCACATAAGGTGACGACATATATACTTCAAGACACAAAATAGCATATACTTACCCAACATCTCCTAACTATCGGCATCCTCCTCATCCTCGCCGCCGTCCTCATCATCTCCTGGCTCATCATTCCCGCACCCACCATTCCCGCTGCCACCACCGTACTCAGGTTGTGACTCAAGTTGATTAAGCATCTGAGAAAACTTGTCGTCACTCCTAAATAACCTCATGAACATGTTCACTTATTTCGTGAGCCGCTTCTACCTCTTTTTGAGCCTAGCGATATCGGCGGAGTGCGTACTTTGAGATGGGGCGGAAGATTCGTTGCCCGTCCTGGCAAAACCCGTCCAATACCGGGAATGTGCCCCCACTGCTTGCCCCCGCGAATAATGGCCATGATCTCATCCTCAATGTAGGGTACATTAGATGTTCAACGGATGAGTCGATATGCTATCGTTGTACATTAGATGTTCAACGGATGAGTCGATATGTTGTCGTTGTACATTAGATGTTCAACGGATGAGTTGATATGCTATCGTTGTACATTAGATGTTCAACGGATGAGTCGATATGTTGTCGTTGTACATTAGATGTTCACGATATTCGATATGTTTCGTGTACATTAGATGTTCAAACCGGATGAGTCGATAAATGTTTCGTTTTACATTAGATGTTCAACGTATGATCGATATGCTATCTTGTACATTAGGATGTTTAACGGATGATCGATATGTTGTCGGTGTACTTTAGATGTCAAACAAACGGATGAGTCGATATGTTGTCGTTGTACATTAGATGTTCAACGGATGAGTCGATATGCTATCGTTGTACATTAGATGTTCAACGGATTAGTCGATATGCTATCGTTGTACATTAGATGTTTAACGGATGAGTCGATATGTTGTCGTTGTACATTAGATGTTCAACGGATGAGTCGATATGCTATCGTTGTACATTAGATGTTCAACGGATGAGTCGATATGTTGTCGTTGTACATTAGATGTTCAACGGATGAGTCGATATGCTATCGTTGTACATTAGAAAGTTCAACGATGAGTCATTGTGTCGTTGTACATTAGATGTTCAACGGATGAGTCGATATACTATCGTTGTACATTAGATGTTCAACGGATGAGTCGATATGCTATCGTTGTACATTAGATGTTCAACGGATGAGTCGATATGCTATCGTTGTACATTAGATGTTCAACGGATGAGTCGATATATTGTCGTTGTACATTAGATGTTCAACGGATGAGTCGATATACTATCGTTGTACATTAGATGTTTAACGGATGAGTCGATATGTTGTCGTTGTACATTAGATGTTCAACGGATGAGTCGATATACTATCGTTGTACATTAGATGTTTAACGGATGAGTCGATATGTTGTCGTTTTACATTAGATGTTCAACGGATGAGTCGATATGCAATCGTTATACATTAGAAGTTTCAACGGATGAGTCGATCTGTTGTCGTTGTCCATAAGATGTTCAAATCGGATGAGTCGATATGCTCCATCGTGTACATTAGAGTTCAACGGATGCTCGATATGTTGTCGTTGTACAATTAGAAGTTCAACGGATTAGCTCGATATGCTATCGTTGTACATTAGATGCAACGGAAGAGTCGATAAGTTGTCGTCTGAACATTAGATGTTCATACGGCAGAGTGATATGCTATCGTTGAACTTAGATGTTCAAGCGGATGAGTCGATATGTTGTTCGTCGTACATTAGATGTTCAACGGATGAGTCGATATGTTGTCGTCGTACATTAGATGTTCAACTTTGAGTCGATAAGTTGTCGTCGTACATGTAGATGTTCAACGTGATGAGTCCGATATGTTGTCCCGTTTAACATAGATGTTCAAACGATGAGTCGATATGTGTCGTTGTACATTAGTAAGTTCAACGGAAAACATGAGTCGAAATGTCTACGTTGTACATTAGAAGTTTCCACGGATGACGTCCGATTATGTTGTCGTTGTACATTAGATGTTCAACGGATGAGTCGATATGCTATCGTATTAGATGTTCAACGGATGAGTCGATATGTTGTCGTTGTACATTAGATGTTCAACGGATGAGTCGATATGCTATCGTTGTACATTAGATGTTCAACGGATGAGTCGATATGCTTAAGTGTCTGTTTATAACTCACGTATGATTATCGGTCTTAGACCTCGCTTGTGTTACTACAAGTTGTATCTATAATATTTAACTAAATGAATGTTTGTTTTTGTGTTACTTGACGAATGTGCATCTTGAAAAAGTATACGGTATATCATGTTCAACTATAGAAGGGTAGTGCATATTTTGACCGAACCGAGAAAACGGAGTGCTTTTCTTATATAGTTATTATTTATCAAATATATAATAATTATTTTATAATTAATAATATATAATTATAAAATATATTCTATAAATAATACTGATTTAAAAACTGTATATTTTTTTATTAAAATGTTTCCCGGGCGACAGTTTTTATTAAAAAAAATTGCAGTTTTATATATATTAAAAACAGTGTAATTTATTATTAAAAAGATTCTCGGGCGACATGTCGCCCGGGAAACATTAAAACACGTTAATTAACACTAATCACAACCCTTAAACATTCACGTGAATTATTTTTTTAATAAAAACTTAAATTGCCGCCAAGATTTTCGTTGATGTTTTGGTCAAATTTTATACCAACTTATCCCGGGCGACATGTCGCCCGGGAAAACTTAATCGAACTTTGATTAAAAAGTCTATCAGAATTGGTGCCACGTCTGACAGACTTTTGTCGTTTAGTGGGTTTTCCCGGGCGACAAATGTCGCCCGGGAAAACTTCGTCACCTGTTCTACTTTTTCTTGTAGTGTTTTACAATGGACATATTCCAACAACTTTTTTAGAGGATATTATTCCCCATGGGCTAGCAGCTGCTCAATGTCGTCACTTGTCAGGTGTGCACTTAAAAAAACACAGATGTCCCTTTCTAAATATGGGTTGACTCTTTGAATAGGTCCAAGGTACATGTTTTCTTCATTTAGATATGGGTTTAAATATAGACACTAGTAATAAGCTTTTTCCTAGCTTAAGAAATATCATTAAATCATATATTGCTGGATAATCAGAAGCCCGATGTTGCAGCATTTTCCAATGTCTTTACTTATTCTTTTCATATACTGTGTCCTACTTATTTCAGGCATAACCAGAAGAGAGGCTGCTCAAACCCGGTGCCTTGAGAAGGAACGAATTGCACTCCTCCAATTTAAAAAAGGGTTCATAGATGATTCTGGCGTCTTATCTTCATGGAGTAGAAGTTCACATGATTGCTGCTTTTGGAGAGGTGTTGGCTGCAGCAACATTACCAATCATGTCGTAACACTTGATCTTCATGGATATTGGTCTCAGGACCTTGAGACAGAAGTTGGACTCGGTGGTGTAATCGACTCTTCATTGCTTGAATTGAAACACTTGAAACATTTGGACCTCAGCTTTAATAGATTCACCCTAATTCCAGAATTCATCGGTTCCCTCAGAAACCTTCGCTACCTCAACCTTTCCAACCTCTATTTGGATGTGTCCAGAGCTCCCCCTCAATTGGGGAATCTTTCTTACTTACAAACCCTAGATCTCGCAAATTCTTTCTAGTATTTGAAAAATACAGAGTGGCTCTACCAACTTACTTTACTCAAGCACCTAAGTCTTACTAACATAGACCTCAGTGAGTCTAATAATATGTTATTCAATGTGATTACTCGATTTCCTTTGCTTTCTGTACTGCAGCTGGGTAATTGTTTTCTTCGGAAAATGATTGCTAGTTCGTTACTTCCAACTACTAATTTCACAAAGTCTCTTTCTACTCTGGACATTTCTGGAAACAATCTTCCTTCTGCTTCGATATACCCTTGGTTATTTAACTCCAGTGAAAGCCTTACCGATATCGACCTCTCCTACAACATGTTGCTTGGTACGTTTCCGAAAGCTTTTAGTGAATTCAGATCCCTACAAAACTTATATTTGACCGATAATGGGCTTACAGGGGGTATCCCCAGATCGCTTGGGAACTTCAGTAACTTGTGTTCTCTGCGTCTTGATGTAAACAATCTCAAAGTAAATCTTCTGACCTTATTCCAAATCTTGGCACCTCTAAAGAAGTCCATCCAAGTTTTGAAATTAAGTTCAAATAAGATAAGTGGTTCCTTTCCTGATTTTACATCATTCTCAGCATTAAGAGAACTACATATTAATGACAATGAGATTACAGGATCCTTCCCAGAAAAATTTGAGCAAACATCAAATCTATTTATTCTTAATTTGGCGGATAACCATATGAGTGGATTGCTCCCAAATCTTTCAGCTCTTTCATCATTGAGGGAATTATATTTAGATAGAAATCGTTTCAAAGGGACACTAGCTGAAAGGATCATGCCACTTTCTGAGCTACAATCCTTGGGGGTATCTTCAAATCATTTACACGGTACAATATCTGAAAATCACCTAACAAATCTTTCAAATCTTGTTTACCTTGATCTGTCATATAACTCCTTTGTTCTCGAAATCGATACTGACTGGTCTCCAGCTTTTTCACTTGATGTCATGTCATTGTCATCTTGCAATCTGGGTCCTTCTTTTCCAACATGGTTACGAACTCAGAAGAACTTCTCCATGCTCGACATTTCTGATGCTAAAATCAACGATTTTGTCCCTGATTGGTTTTGGAAGCAGTTAAAGCCAAATCTTCGTTACCTAAATCTCTCATCTAATCAAATTCACGGCACTTTGCCAGATTTGATGTATGGGTACCGGTCCTACTTTGATTTTAGCTCTAATAACTTTTCAGGACTAGCACCTTTGTTTCCTACCGACACCCAAGCTTTAGTTCTGAACAACAACATGTTTTCGGGGTCTATCTCCTTCTTACAGAATCTCACAGAAACCTTCAATATTGATCTTTCAAACAACCAATTTTTTGGAGAGATCCCTGATTTTTGGACGAACTTCATAAACCTCATGTATCTGAATCTGAAAAATAATAATCTTGAGGGGAGAATACCCAAATCAATGGGAACCTTATCCCTTTCTATGTTAAGTATGAGTAACAACAGGTTGACCGGAGAGCTGTATTTCTCCTTAACAAATTGGTCCTCACTACAATTTCTTGATCTCGGAGGAAATAAACTTTCAGGTCGCATACCTGCTGGGATCGGGAGAAGCCTGTCAGAATTGCGTTTTCTTAGCTTATCCTTTAATGTGTTCCATGGTACCATGCCTACAAGCTTATGTCGGCTTTCTAATTTGCAAATATTGGACATCTCCTCCAACAATATCTCTGGAACCATACCCAAGTGCCTCAACTCCTTGAAAGCCATGACACAGATAAAAACCCTTACGTTAATGGTATCAAACGACGTTGGGATGAACAGGATACCAATGCTTCCTGTTCCTCTCTTTAGATATGTGTTCAAAGCATTGTTGCAATGGAAAGGGATGAAACACGAGTACAGTAAAACCTTGGGTCTCGTAACTAGCCTTGATCTGTCGAGCAATAGGTTCAACGGAGAAATACCAGGCGAAATTACTAATCTTTTGGGACTTGTTGCCTTAAATCTTTCAAGGAACAACCTAACCTGGAAAATACCACACGATATCGGAAGATTAAGAAGGCTGGATTTCCTTGATATGTCGAGAAACCATTTAACTGGGGGCATCCCGAAAAGCCTTGCATCGTTGACAAATCTCGGGGTCTTGGATCTTTCTAAAAACAACTTGTCAGGGAGGATACCAACTAGCACTCAATTGCAGAGTTTTGATAATTCATCCTACATTAGGAACCCTTCACTATGTGGACTTCCCCTTTCTATTCCATGCCCAGGAGATTTGGTACCAACTCAACACCCACGAACTACAGTACATACCGATGATGTTGGAGATCAAGATAAGCTGATAACTCGTGGTTTTTTCATTAGTCTTCTGATCGGAATAGCATTTGGGTTTTGGGGAGTGTGTGGCACTTTGGTTGTTAGTACTGCGTGGAGATATGCATATATCAGTTTCTTAAGCCATGTCAAAGATTGGATCTATGTCATGATAGCAGTTAATTGTGCCAAGTTCGAGAGGCGTTTTTTGGCCTAAATAGTATGTCTATCTACTTTTTCTAGTAAGTGTAATACATTCACTTTTAAGACACACAAGAATTGTTCAATTTTTTTGAGAACGGCGGTTTATATATAAAAAAACTAGCAAGATGCTAGATAAGAGTACAAGAGGGGGATAAAGCGTTACAAGGGTAATCGAACCACTATATCCAATTTAAAGGGTATTTTTTACATCTACTAAAAATCCAATTGAATGAAAATGTCTTAACGTCGTTGAAGTTGTTGGTATTTGGAGCGTGGGTCTCTTAGGAGAGTAAGATGTATCTTAACAAGAATCGCGGTTGTGATATGTTCGGTACTTCTTAGGTCCGGTCTCTGCCCCGACCATGACAAAGATATTTTACTTGTGGCATTCTTGACGCTGTTTTCAATTTTCGAGAACTTATTGCGTTATCCAACTATAACACAAGGAAATAAGGGTGAGCAAGTAACAGATACTATAATTACAAAAAAGTCAATAGCCCAGAATCACCCACCCAAACAACTATATAGAGTCCCAAGGGGGAAAATTAAAAAAATGTTTGTATTAAATTTGTTTTTTTCCACATTTGTGTTAAGCGCAACGAGACTTCCACAGATGTTGGAAAATCCAATAAAAGAGAGTCGATTTGTACCCAATCAACATTACATGATCAGATAAATAAAGAGATGATAAATAACCATCTTCTAACCATGTTTCTTTAACGGCGTGTTGTATTAACAAAAAGAAGAAAACTAGAAAGAAGCTAAACACAAAGAGTCTTTTTTGATAGAGTCTATACAAGCAATAATAGGATCATTAATCCAATCATCCGGTTATAGACATTCTTTGCATCTTACCAACGAAGATCCATTGTAGGGAACACCATGACGATTGTGACTATTCCACTCTATACAGGGAACCTTAGTAGATGAGAACCAGGTGGCTTCATAACTATCTAATTAAAGTGCTTGCTTGACATTAATTTTTTCCTTTGACTTAAATTCTGTTACGACATCATAACTTCGAAAAACGTACACCCACAGTTTGTTGAGGAACAAACAAATTCTCCTCCATTGAAATAAACGTAACTCCTAAGACCAGCATATGCTCTATAGATTCCACTTCCGAGTCATAGTTAGGACCATAAATTGATTGAATTATGTTTCTCAAATTCAGGTTAAACTCTTAGAGGCTAACTTGTCAAGTTAGGCCCCTCCACACCTAAGATTATAACCTTCTTTGGAACCAACCATGCATTTCTTTTTATATTGACTCCTATCTGTTGTAAATGTCAACTTTCGAGAGATGTCGCAATCCTTTTATGAGATAATGGCGTATAATGCTTCTATGTGTATATATGACGTCAGGCGTACATATGCAGACATTTTGTAAGTGTTATGAATCTCAATCCTTTGTAGCGGTTGGCATGAAGAGTTGTGTCCTTTAATGAAAAGTCATAACTCTTGAGAATAGTAAAAAACAACTCCTCATTAGCGAAACCTTAGATCTGTCACAAGGGTTGCAGCCTTTAGTGACGCTCCTAAAAGGCTATGACTTAATTCTAACTTTACACGCAATGTTATTTGCGAATTATTACTGATGCAGATTCTCGATCTGTCTAACGGGCATTACTAACCATCACTCATCGATCATATGAACCTGCAAGTCAGAAATGGTTAATTTTTTCTTTGATCAAACAAAATAAATGTTATTTAGTTGGCATTCATAACCAAAAGACTCTACTGTGTTGCTATTAAAAGCTAGATTCCACACCCTGTTGTATGCATATTAATTTTTTATTTTTTTGAACAGCTTTGGAATAAAATTATAAGAAAGGCATTCTAGTAAGACACTAGAAGCCCAAAAGAACACATTACATCAAAATAGCATTACATGGATCGTTGAACCAATTGTGTGCATATTAATTAGTAGTAAACATAAGTTCCACCTTTGCAAAATTGCAGATACACTTGACTGTTTCTTCAGAACATGCTAGTATGACACCAAACGTCCAAACTATTAT
>BQNB010205533.1:0-10610 GCA_026074375.1 Tanacetum coccineum | reverse complement strand
ATTGTTTATGGGATGTGTTTGCTATTGTACATTAGGTGAATTAACATAAAGTATTTTAAGTCATTCTAAAAGATAAAATTTGCAAATAAACTTTCTTTTGATGGTGGTAGGAAGTAACTAAATGCAGTAGCGATTAATAGATAATGTTTTAAGTTTGTTTAAGCTCTCTGTTGATGGATATAGTAACACAATGTGTGGATAGGTAACTGAGACGCTTGATCAATCTCTTACATTAATCTCTACATGTTATATGGTTCCTTAGAACAAATACAAGATATTTGATGGAATTGAATACAAATAAAGTGGAAAAATTGAATCTTGATAGTGGAGGAGGAATGTAAATGGATTTCAATTCCTAAGATTGACTTTGTTTTGGTCTCTCGAATTTAAGTGTCCTAAGCTACTCACTGGTGTGCCCATAGTGTTCCGCCAAAGAATTTAAGCATCATGAATATTAGCAACAATTTAAAACTTCTTGGTACACGACATTTGAGGTGTAGACTCCTCCTTGATCAAACTATTTTTCTGGTTTGGAGATCAAACATAATGTTTTGAAACCCGGTTCTACCCAAGGTTTAACCGGTTCTGGTCGAAAAACAGGTCAAATTAAACCATTTTTTATATTTTCAAAACTTGTTTTCCGATAGAGACCTCGTGTACCCGCGCATAGCGGCGAAAATTCATGACAGCAACCTCGTTTTCGGCAGCCATTCCCGGTGGCAGCTTCTAAGTGTTTATGTCTCTGTGTATTTTTCCATGTAATTGTGATCCCTATTTATAGGGAATTTACCAAACTCTAGTCAATGAAAATTATGAGAGATTAATAGGCTCACCAATGAGTCAATCAATTAATTAATGAGGCAATCAGTTTCGTTTGACTGAGTGTACATATCAGTTTCGTTTGCTATTATTAATTCGTAGGTTATAATGATTTTAATTTTTCCATTGTTTCTTAAAATGAATCAATCAATTAATTAATGAGGCAATCAGTTTCGTTTGACTGAGTGTACATATCAGTTTCGTTTTCTATTATTAATTCGTAGGTTATAATGATTTTAATTTTTCCAATGTTTTTTAAAATGAGTTAATCAATTAATTAATGAGACAATCAGTTTCGTTTGACTGAGTGTATCGTTTGCTATTATTAATTCGTAGGTTATAATGATTTTAATTTTTCCAATGATTCTTAAAATAAGGATTTTTAACTTTTCTAGATTTCTAGTTTCAACATTTGGGTAAATCTCCTTTATAAGGAAGTAAGTATAGAAGTATAGATATTATTAATTCGTAGGTTATAATGATTTTAATTTTTCCATTGTTTCTTAAAATGAGTCAATCAATTAATTAATGAGGCCATCAGTTTCGTTTGACTGAGTGTATCGTTTTCTATTATTAATTCGTAGGTTATAATGATTTTAATTTTTCCAATGATTCTTAAAATAAGGATTTTCAACTTTTCTAGATTTCTAATTTCAACCCCAGCTTTTAAAATAATAGTGCTTGTTTTACATACCACACAACTGTCGATGAAATACACGCATTTAGTTTCAAAAACTAATTCACTGAAGAATCGTTCGTCAGAAGCGGATTATGGATTTAACCGTTGCAATTTTGACAATGCACGCGCAGCAAAACAAGATACTTAACAAGCATACGAGAAATGCAAATGACAAACCACAAGAGACCCGTACAACATCGACGTTTTTTGAAACGGCATCTGATAAAGATTACGATATAAATCTTGCTATGTATCGAAAGTGCAAGAAAAATAGAAAAAAACATTGAGGCTAAAATAAAATGTTTGGTTTTATCTGAAATATACCAACTCCTTTCATTCCCACAATAAATAACCAACTATCATTCTTCAAACTTTTTTTCTACACCAAACCCCAAACAACAACCATTTCAAAAACTCACCATGTCTGAAACCAACCAAAGCAATCCATCGGCACCCGAAAACAACCTTACACAACCCCCAACCATGACTCAGAAACCCATAAGGGTGGTTCCTCATCTGAACAAAATACGCACAAGCCCACATCTCTCATTACTCACGGATTTCTTATTGAGAAAGAGTATCAACAACTACTTCAGGATGAAGAGGTACCAAGAGAAACATTGGAAGAACAAGCAAGAGCTGAAAAAGAGTGTCAGGATAGAATTAAGAAAGAAGAAGCTGAACGTGAGTTATTCATTTTGGAATTTGGAGTGCAAACTTTCGGATAGCTAAACCGATTAATAATCTATGTTATTGATTTTAATTTAACTATGTACGTTTTTTTAACGTGAGTATGTAATGATTTTTAATTTATGAATAAAAGTTTTTAATTTAGTTAACGTTTTTATTAATTTCGTACGTTTACGTTTACGTAAATATTTATTTTTTTAGTTTATGAATAAAAATATTTAAATAAAAAAAGGGTGAGTAAGGTGAGTTTTATTGGTAATGTGAGTTCTTGTTACGGTTGAAAGGTGAGTTGTAGGTGAGTATGTTAAATGAGAGCGAGAAGCTGATGTGAGCGCTGACCAGTGATCATGTGGGTTTACCACCCCCGCACTCCAACCAGCTAACTACATAGGTTATAAAAATTTAATTTTTCCAATTTTTCTTAAAATAAAAGATTTTCAAATTTCTAGATTTGCTATTTTAACATTTTGGAGTAAATCATCACTTTTATAAGGGAGTAAGTATAGAAGTATAGGTATTATTAATTTTTCGTAGATTATAATGATTTTATAATTTTTCCATTGTTTCTTAAAATGAGTCAATCAATTAATTATGAGGCAATCAGTTACCGTTAGAACTGAGTGTGCATATCCCAGTTTCGTTTGCTAAAATAAAATCGTAGGTTAAGAATGATTTAAAATTTTCCCCAATGTTATCCTTTAAAAATGATCCAATCAATTAATTTAAATAGAGGCACTCAGTTATTCGTTTGACAGAGTGTACAAAGCATTTCGATGCTATTAATTCAATCGTTTAAGGTTAAAAAATGAATTTAATTTTTCAATGTTCTTAAAATAAGGAATTTTCAACTTTTCTAGATTTCAAGGACAACATTTGGTAAATCTCCTTAAGGCCTGGTTGGAGTAGTGGGTGCAAAACCCCCCTACACAACACGCCACATAACATGTCCTCTCTCATCAAATAAAACTCACCTATCCAACCGTAAATAGGAACTCACCTTACCAACTAAAACTCACCTTTAATTTAAAATACACACTTTGGTATTAAAAATCCCCACTAAATATTAATACACACTCACAACTAAAATTAAATATATTATATATTAAACATGGGGGCCCACTTTTTTAAACTCACCGTGAGGTGAGTATCTCACTTATCAACCAAAAAAATAAGCCAAACTCACCTTGATAATGTTAACTCACCTAGGTGAGTTTTTGCACAGGGCGTGGCCCACTCGCGGCGCGGAGTGGGAAACTCACATAGGTGAGTTTGCACCCACTCCGTCCAGCCTTATAAGGAGTATATATATCTATACTATGTAATAAAATAAGTTTTTTTACAAGTCTTTAAAGCTCACCAATTAATTACCGCATTAAAATTTCTAATGTGGAATTCCTTATTTACATCACTTTGTACAATACCCTAAAGCACAAACTATATGGTTTAATGCCATTAATCGGTTCCACAAAACTCTTTCATGTGTCTCTTTTAATTCATAAATGCATTCCAAAAATAAATTGATCTCTTCTCCAATGTCAAACCATTCAAAATCAAAACCAATTCAAAATCATCTCTACAAATCAGTTTCGATTGTACAATAATATCAACCCATTCAAAAAACCTTATAAAAATAAACCCATACCAGGTAATTTCGAATTGTATAAATCTATTCTACAATTAATGTCAACCGAATCTTCCTCTACACGCCTCCCTTCTTTATCAGTTTTAAAATACACTACCCTTCTTTATCAATTGCCAGTTTGAAACTAAAAAAACACCACTCACAACATTTTTGATTCTTATATATCTCTTTTGATGGATATTTTTAGGGTTTGGATTTAAATCATGTAGTAAAACTGTTTTGATGTGTTGTTTTTGTTTATGGTTTCGGTTCAGTTTATAGTATATTTGGCTTTGATTAAATTCTTCAAAAAATGATAACTTTCTTTTTTTATTATGCTGGTTGAATGCAATCACCGCATCTAAACATTCGTAGGTATCAATTTTTATGTATGTGTTGATCATCATCATCGGGTATCATGTTTGATTTCAACTTGGTATTGATTTGTATTTATTAGTCGGTTAGTACGAAATCCCAAACACCCCTTTAGGTTCGGGTGATGCCTATAAGAAATCCCGGATGTATTAATAGTTCTTTCAAGTTGTCTGTTAATGCACTTTTCTTTATTTTTAGGTTCAGGTGATGCGTGTAAGGAATTTCATCTTTAATTTGGGTCTTAGTCCTGGTGTTATGAACGGAATGCACGTATTTTTTGAGCTCTGTGCAAATGGAATTCTCATAGATCGGTCCGTAAGTGTTGACATTATAAAAAAATAATTAGAAGTTATTTTTCGGTTTATACAGATATTAATTAATTAGGTTCATCTGAGGTCACTTGAGGATCAAAAAATGTATATTGCTATTTAGCCTTTTAGCAATAATAGAGGCTTCTTAAAAATGGGTTGAAATTTGCAAACGTGATAACATTTTTTTAACCCCCTGTGCAAGATGATAAAATCCCGCATAATTTGGCCATTTATCAACCAAGGTTCCCTTTTTAGTGCATTTTTAGTAAAGGTGATGCTATTGTAACCCAAACATCTTTATCAGTTTTTAGTTTATACATTATAGTTATATGTGCACTCTACATTGTGATTAACAATCTTTCTAATTTTTTCATATAGTTATATGATGATGCTTCTCATTGTCTCACAGGTGACGTTTGTAGAAGCTTTATACCAGATGATGCCTGGATTTGACCCTGAAATTGGAAAATTGGCTCAAAGAATATGGCAAGACAATTATGAATATGGTTCGTTATCCTTTTATATTTATTTTTTGTTGTAGCCGAGCAACTCTTTGTATGAATTTGTTATTTATAAATATTATTAACTATGATTATGTTTTTTGTGTTTATGTTTTAAGTATTTATTTTATACACATTTTGTTAATATATGATGTTTTTGTGGTTCTGTTGGCAGGATCGTGGCTCATACTGCCACATGGTTGTAAGTTGCAAATCATGCCACAAGTGAATAAAGATGAGTAATAACAACATCTTCACATGCCTTCTAATCACACTCAAAAAACCTGCTGCAAAATTATATGTTCAAGACGAGTATAACAACAAAATGATATTGATGAGTAGAAACAACTATTTCGATATGAAAGAGGCTTCATCAAGTAATATTCCGATCACAGTCGTTTATTCCTAATAGTTGTCTATCTCTCGATTTGAGATTTGTCTTCCCTTAAAGGAAGGACTATGAGTCCCTTCTTGGTTGCGCTTTTAAATTTTAATAATCGTATTACGTAAGAAAATATTGATGGATGGCAAAACTTGCATAAAATATATGTTTGAATTATCTAACTAGATATTTACAACATTTGGGTGGGTAGTAGGGGATGTTTGGCATTATGTTTTAAAAGTAAATCTACAATATGAAGGAATTAAAGTTACATTGCAGAATACAACATTGTTTGGATATGCTTTTGAATTAAGTTATGATGCATCACAACTTACAAGTTTTCATTTTCAAAGGAATACATGTAAAGTGACCTGTAGACCAGAATCAGTTCACCTATTTTTTCTTTATTTATGATTAGGTGCGTTTGGGAGTGCTTATCTCCTGAAAATTGTAGCACAACCTGCTTATATAATCTAAACTATTCTCTTGCTTTTAATTTGTCTAATGTAGGATAGGTAGTCTGTTTAGCAGACCCAATCACTCTTACCGAAATATTATGAAGTCTGTCACTGGAATGCAGGTCAATATACATGATATATATTGGTGGTATATAACACAAGATTCTTCACTTTTGGGAATGTATGTAATATGTATATAAAATGTATTTGAGGTTTTTGTATGTTTGTTTGATGTAGTGATTTGATACTATTATGTAGTAAACATGTTTGATGAAGCGTCTCTGCAGTTTCCAGATAGATTTAAGTACCCACCCATGGTAATTGATGTGGCTTTTACGTATAATGTGAGTGCAGCACATCTTTTTCACGTAATCGTATGCGGGTAATGTAACTGTTAGTAGTCCATGTGTTAATTATCAAAAGAAAGTCGAAGCTACTCAAAGTATCATGAAAGGATTTAGAAAGATTACTTAATACATACTAAAGGGAACTAAAATGTCAATTTATTAGCTTACTTAATACATACTAAGGGGTCTGTTTGGAAGTGCTTATAAGGGGATGCTAGACCATGATATATACATTATTTAAATTAATTTGGTCACTGATTCGTCGATAACGACTGATCGAGTAATATAATATAAGTAATCACGTTAGATAAAAATTACTTTAGGAAAAATAATAGTTTATCTTCCGGATGTCGTGTCCCAACGAGAGATGAATTTGAAATTCACGAAAGCTTTTCATTTGATGCTTGAATGTATTTTAATTTTGGTTTTTGATTTAACACTAAATTTTAAAAACTACTAAATTAGATTATACTAAATAACAAATAAGCTAAACAATTAAATGAAAAGAACTATATAAAAAGATATGCTTGCTAAGTGACGTGGAAAGTTCCTCAAGTGTGAATTAAGGTTTTACTTAACGAATTAATTTCCTTAGAAAAGATAATTATCTCACAACGTTGGTTTATTTTGACAAAAATCTCTTAAAAAGATATTAATTACTAGATGTGTCGTTTGACTATTTTTCCGGATTTTGCCCTTTAAAACATTCAAACTACAAATCTAAATAATCGAAGATTATTAATTAACAAACCTTTTTACAATCCACACTTAATTTCCAATCTACATATCACTTAGCAAGCACTAATAAACTACTCACTAATCATAACAATTAAGCTAGCAACAATCATAATATCAAACATAAACATTTTAAGCTAAATAATTCTAAACTACTAGTATTGAAAAGGGAAAGAGGATATAATTGAATGATGAACCGAATTGAATGAAAAAAAACACCCGATCTAATAAACTTATTTAAAATCTAAAGCTTAAAACTTGATTAATACTTAAATAACTAATTAGCTAGTAAAGGTATGAACTTTATTCACTAATTAGCTAGATAAATACTTAAAAAGCTTAAAACTTGATATAAGAAATAAGCTTAAAAGACCCTTAAGCTCCACGCCAAAGAGGTAGAATGAGTTTTCATCAACAATAAGACAAACAAAAGGTTAAGACAAATAAGCTATATGAATAAGCTATAAGCTAAAAACTTTAATTTTAAAATATTAAGTATTTTGAAATAGAAAAGCTAAAGCTAGAAGATCTAAATGATTAAGGTATTTTAAAACTTTTTTTTATAAAAACTAGATCTATTTGAAAACTAAATGGAATAAGCTAGATCTAAAAGACTAAAAATAAAACATGAAATAAGCTAATAAGCTATTCGAATAAGCTAATAAATAGCTTATTTGAAAATAAGGAACAAAAGGAAATTGAAAATAAGCTAAGCTTATTTCGAATATATAAGCTTAAAATCAAATCGAATAAGCTATAGGAGCTTATTTGATTAAGTGATAATAAGCTTTTAAGCAATAAGCCAAAATAAGCTTAAAAAGAAAAGAAAAGAAAATAGAGGATTAGAAAAAGAATAAGCTCAAGTAACATCTTCAATAATCTTCATCTTCATAAAATAAGCTAAAAGAGTTGATTACAATAAGCTAAATAAGCTATAAAAGCTTTTACAATAAGCAAACTAATAAACTAAATCTATTCTAAATCTACTCCTACTCCTAACTAAATTAAACTACTATGTGAAAGTAAATCCTAAAAATCTAACACCCCCCAAAATGCCTGTGCGAGTTATGTTTTATAGCAAAAGAGTAGGAGAGGGTAATTTAAGCCATTCACCGAGCCATCTAATTATAATCCAAGAAACTGGGTATTATCGTAATTCGGCTTGGAGTGATTTCTTAATTATGACGCCAATCATTGGCTTGGGAGGATAACCTTGTATGTCAGTGCACAAATGCTCCATTTCTCTATTAGACCGATGCCACGTGTATCTTGCCAGCAAACAAACCCTTTTTCCTCCATTAGAATTACTCCATGTGGTCTTACACATATTCCTCAATCTTAAATGAAACGAATATTGTTATAATGTAGATCATGGATTTGTCAACAACAATATAGTGGGTGAGAGTAGGATAGATTACTCGCCTGTTGGAATTATTTTGGGCGAGTGACCTTCACTTGCCAACTTCAGCTAAAATCAATTTTTGATATCATAACTATTTCATGGGCCGGTTAAGCACAAACAACCCAACTGGGCCGAGTAGTAGTAATTGTATTTGCTGGGCCAAAATTCATTTTTATTTTGCACCTCAAATCTGCTGGACCACATGACTTGGGCTGCAACATTGCAATTAGTGATGGGCCGAATTCTCTTAACTTGGTAATGGGCTGCAGGTGTTGGACTTGTATGTTGGGCTGGATAATATCTGCTGCTATTGATAACTCTATATAAATATGGGTCGATCCGACCCATATAAATGGTGTCGGACGGCCCAATAAGAGAGGAAGGCACCGTCGGACTTGTAATCTCGTGCTCTTTCCCATGGCATGCTCGGGGAATATTTACGACCTCGTCTTGACTTCGAATAATAAGTGAACTTGATTGAATCGATCCCAAAAATTCCCGTTTTTGCTTTGTTTTCAATCTTTTATACCTGCAAGACATAAAAACACAAACCAAACATATTTGCAATAATATTAAGCATATTTCATGTTTTTAGTCCGTTTATATGTGTTTTCCGGGGTACAAATGATGTGTGTTTAAGCACACATCAAATTCCCCCACACTTAGCCATTGCTGGTCCCGCACGCAATGTTTATAAAACACGTCCGGAAATAAAAATTAAAACCTCCTAACTTATGACCCCTCAGAATCAAACAAGAACATAAAAGGTCCATTAAGAAGGTTCAAACATCATTTATTTCGAAAACGCCCCCGTTTTAACCACTTTATTCTATAATAGATATAAATAAAATTATTTAAAAGGTTTTAAGAACGGGAGTTCATCATCCTCGACTTTTCACAATCCCCAAACTAAGCTTAAAAGGAAATCACAGCTAAATATAAGAATAGATGCTAACACTACTCAAAAATGCTAATTGTGTAAACGCGGCTAATTTTCGCTCCCTTATTCCTAATTTCCTCTAAGGATTTTATTATTATTATTGACGACAAATAAATTATGTCCTTATTATCATAAAGGTGCCCGGTTTAGACAATAATTAGTTTGAAATCCTTTCCTAAAGAGAAGATATGGTGAGAATAAGATCCGCATTAAGGTTCTAATTTCGCATGATTTAGGGGTTATCCTTTTTATTTCATCCGAAACAACTCAACTACGAGTCCAGAGACGAAGGCTTTATTTAGATAACCCCGGAGTCAAAATTTGGCTTTAGTATTATTATTATTGCAACATTATTATCCCTCGGTCCTTTAAACAACTGACACATCTAGCGTCCTAACCGACAGAACCAGTAGTCTTATTTCAACCTCGGTAATTTCCTAGACCCTTTTGAAGACTGACACATCGGGCGTCCTAACCGATAGAGCCAGTAAACTTTTATCAGTCTCGGATTATTATTATTATTACTTCCACCCTTTAAACGATTGCAACATCGGGCGTCCTAATCGACAAGAAACAGTGGTCTTATTTCGGTTTCAGTTTATTACATTATTATTATTATTATAGCCAAATTTCAAGTCATGTGGTCTTTTAACTTTCGAGACATCGGGCGTCCTAACCGACAAGACCCGGTAGCCTATTTCCCTACAACACTGACATAACCTCGATGTGTACCTTATTTTCACCGGAAGGAATCTTTACGAAGGGATTTAAACTAAGAATCGCAAAAACCAAAGTAACTTTATTTATTTTTTATCAATTATATAACGTTTATTAAGCTGGTGGGGAGCAAAAAGCCACAATTAACCTCTATGAGCTCTAAAGAGATCCAACTACTCCACGCTTAGCATCTAACTTATATTTAACTCTATCATTTTTTGTTCTTTGCAAAATTTTAAAGTTTAGCAAACGCTTAGTCTCGAAAGCTAATGGAAAAGCTAGAGTATGATACTCGGTCAAGTCAAAATATCCCTAGTTCTACGAGCCTACTTATTCATATATCTAACAATAACTAAGAGATTTTTTTAGCATAAAATAAAGCAATATTTAGGTTAAACTGGGGTTGCGGGGGACACAGACGGGCACATGTAAGATCATATTTCGACAGAAATCCCCCCCACACTAAGAATGGAACATTAGCCTCATTGTTCAAAAATATCGGGTTTTACCCCATACTTAGGAACGAAAAAGGCAAATGCAAAAAAAAATCTAAGTGTGAAAGGAGAAATGAGATCATATATATATATATATATGATCAGGATTAAGGATTTCCAGGATATAAACATGAAGATGA
>BQNB010205531.1:0-10610 GCA_026074375.1 Tanacetum coccineum | reverse complement strand
AAAATTGCAAATATATGCTTGTTTTTGTGTTTGTGTATGTGCAGGTACCGGATATCAAGAAAAGGACAAAAATAAAGACAAAATCGGACAAAACCGAGTACGGGTTCAGAAAGCGCACGAGATTTCGAGTTCGACGATGCTTTCACTTCTTATTAGACCAGCCCGACACTATTTATATGGGTCGGACCGAACCATACTTATTAAAGTTTAAGTTTAACAAAATTGTGAGAATGAGTACTCAGCCTAAAGAAATCATTTTGATGCTCATCCCAGCCTAACTTTTAGCCCAGCAGTTGGAAGCAACAACCGGCCCAAGATGAAATGAAATATCCAGCCCATGTCAAATGATTATAAGTGAAATGAATTAAGTACTAAAGAAATGATGATCACGTGCCATGTAATTAAATTGAATGAGCTCATGTGCCTTTCCACTTCTTCTCTTTTAGCCTATCAAACTCTGACACATGGCTGAAGTATCTAACAAATTTCAATTGGATTGTGAAATGTTGGTCCGTGTATGTCGAGCCAACAAAGAATGATCTAGAGGGACACGTGGCGCCATAAGATTGGTGGATCGAGAATGAATTACTGGCGGTTACGATGAGGTGATCCCGAGGCATTGAATGCGTGAATTAAAAGCTATTTAAGAGGGACGTTTTCCCCATTTTTGGGGATCATTCTTCCTTTATCTTTTTTCTACTCGTTCTTATTTTTCATTCTTTATCTCAACGTTTTTTGTAGTTTACTGTTTAGCATAATAGTTTCAGCTTATTAAAAGCTTATTGTAGCTTTATTTTCCAGCTTATTTCAACTTTTTGTAAGACTTGCTTATTGATATTAATGAAGACGTGTTTGGATATTGGTTAGAGTGCTTATTACTTATGGCTTATTATCTTTTTCTTCTAAGTTCTAGCTTATCAAACATAAGTTTCTCATAAGAGTATCTCTGGCTTATTTTTCTAAGCTTATTTAGATCTTATAAGGTACTCAAATAAGCTATATCATAGCTTATTCAAATAGATCTTATAACTCTTTTATAAGCCACGTAAACTAAGCTTATAAATAAGCTGTTAAGCTTATTCTTAATTTCTAATAATCTGTTTTAGTTTATATCGTTTCTAACTTATTTTCATAATCGATTAAGCCTTCTTATAGCTTATTCGATATAGATCTAAGCTTATAGATCAATATAAGCCTCGGCTTATTTTCTTATCTTTATTTTCATTTGCTTATTCCTGTCTTCTAGCTCATAACAGATTCGAATAAGCATTTCTAGCTTATTTGAATTAGTTTTTTTAGCTTATAACATCAATAAGCTGTTGTTTATTTGGTTTCCTTTTTGTTTCCAATCTATTCGAAGAAAGGAGAAAGGTGCAACGAGTTATATGCTTGGCTTATTTTTAAGCCTTGTCGCTTTTAGTTTCGAGAGGTCATCGTGTTGATTTTTATCGTAAAAAAAACAAACGTTTTTGTTAGCTAGCAATTTACCATGGTTCTAAATAGTCTTTTAATGAATTGTAGTTAGGGCTTTATTTGGGCTTATTTGATTTCTTAGGATCCATGAATTAAACAGATTCTAAATCTGTTTCTTAATTCGTTTTAATGATTTTCAAAGTTTAAAAATAGTTTTGTTTAATTTTCAAAATTACAAAAATATTAGTTTAGCTTAGTTAGATTTATAAAACTTGGTCTAATATATTTAATTGCTTATCCTTTTCTTGTCTTATGATGCACCGGTCAACTCATGAGGCGTGGAGCTTAAGGGTTTAGTAAGCTAGAAAGAATTTGATTATTTTCTTTAGATTATTAAATCGGATGGTATTCGTTTATTTGCGGGTCTTCCTTTCGGGTTCAATTTTCTAATTTCTTTTCAATACTTAGAATAAAAATATTTTATCGTTCCATAATATATTTATGTATTTGATTTTTGTCATGCTTAGTGTAGATTTATTTTTGTCGTTTAATGCCATGTTTGTTAAATTGAATTTCATTATGAGTAGCGAGTAAATTACTTGTGTTTGCTAAGTGATTAGTGATTTGGAATTTAAGTGCGGTTTTAAAAAGGTTTAAAAAATTAATAGTCATTAGAATTTTCCAATTTACATACCGTCATTTACTTTTAATGCAATTTAAATATTTGTCATTTATTTTAAAAAGCATTTTACTTTACTTGTCATTTAATTCCTTGAAACTTGTTTTTTTTAAGGATTTTAATTCGTTAAACCTAAGCCCGCACTTAAGGAATATTTCATGTCACTTAGCAAGCATATTTGTCATTTATATCTTTTAGATCAATTTTAGTTTAATCTTTTAGTTTTTAATCTTAGAATTGATATTAGTTTAATTTTTAGTTTAAAACCAAAACCAAAAATTTAAATGACAATCAAACTCGATTCCCAACATTCCCTTGAATTTCCATTCACCTCTCGCCGAGGAAACGACCCGAAAGGTTTTTGATAATTGCTTTGGTTAAAAGCGTTTATCTAGAACCCGACGGAAAATACTATATATAGTATTATTGATTATCTTCCTTATTATTACGTATTTATATATATATTATATATATGTGTGTGTGTGTGTTGAAAAGGTGTGATCAATTTTTGGCGCTGTTGCCGGGGAAAGGTGTAGCGATTTTTACGGGATTGTTCGCATTCGAGCCTTGAAGATCCTTTCTTCGGAAAGTTTATTTTCGTTCTTATAAAAAATATAAAAATCCAAAAAATATTTTTCTTTCTTATTTTTATTTCTTTTCTTATGTATTATTTCAAAATCTAAAAATATTCTCCCTTACCCTCTTATCCGTTTAATTCTTTCTTCTTAACCCTCTATATTGTTTAATTCTTATGGCATCACTCGATTATCGTTTGAATCCCCTCTTCTCGATTAAAGAATGCTCGTCTTATGGAGCTTTGCACACTGCAGACTTTTGTTGTTCAAAAGGAGGTCTTGAAGACAAGATTCTTGTTCCTAAACCCCCTCAGAATTGTGCAACTTGTGGAGATCCGGTTGATGGTCTATATTGTCGACCTTGTGCTTTTGTGCGAAAGTGTTTGAATGAAGGTTGGTATACAATTCATGATAAAAACGAAATTCTAAACACTTCCGAGTCATCCAATCACAACACTAACGTTGTTAGTGCACCTCAAGAGCCATTCGTCTTCAATCAAGACCCCGGTAAAAATTCTTCGCAAAGTCCTCCACAAATTAACCACAATTGTTGTTACAAGTGCAGTGATTTGTTAGATGAAATTTTTTGTCAACGATGTACTTGCAAGTCTTGTGGGAACGGTGCTCATATTGGTTATAATTGTCCACCGAAAGCTCCGATTATCTCTAATCCGGAACCATGCAATCAAACCATTGATGAGCTCCCACAAACTTTGCCAAGTTTTGATCCGACGTGCTATTCCGAAAAAGAAAATTCATTACCTTACGCTTCAAAACCCAACTTTGTTGATAATTCTCCTAACGTTTTCGACCCACCTCCACAACCTTCTATATATTCTTGTAAATTTTGCGGGAACAATGCTCGTTATGGTCACTATTGTAAACCTCAAGTCCCGTTTATCTATCCGGGACCGTGTTACAATCAAGACTTTAAATTCCCGCAAGATTTTCATGAATTTCAACAACAATATCTTTGTTGTGAAAATTGCGAGGGTCCTCATGAAACTTTTCAATGTTAACCAATGAATGAAGATTATTATGAGCAAGATTCTTGCTATGATCCTAATTCTTTTGGTTTTGACCAATTTCAACCCCCGTAATATACTGTCAATCATCCAATCTTTAATGCTCAAAATAGCCTTTTCAATGCTCAAAATGAGTTTCTTAATTCACAAAACAAGCTTATGGAGCAAATGACATCCATATGTGATATGGTTGGTCAAATTATGCAAAAAAGGAAGAAGAAAAGTGAATTGCGGAAGAGCAAGCGGCTAAAGATCGATATTGGAAGATTCCCATTTGCTACGATGATGACGAGGAGTATACCATTGCTATCACACCCGATTTACCAACCAAGGAACCTGAGTACTCTCTAAGTATGGGGGACGAGCATCTTAGCACTATTTGTTGGTAACCCTTAATCACTTCACTTCATTACTTGTTGCTCGAATTCAAGAAGAAAAGAGAAGGAAAATGGAAGAAGTTTAGAGAGAGAAATAAGAGAGAGAAAAAAATGGTTAATTTACTTGCAAATGGAATTCTTACAAATGAACCAACACCATTTTCCTTGATGGAAAATGGTATATATACCCTACACAACTACATGGGGCGTGTGGCCTTTTACTTAGGCCAGGCTCGGGATTGACTTGTGCTTTAGCCCGATACACATACAATATTAGCTTACATTTACGAGCCCATTTACCCTTCTAGACTATTACAACGTATAATTAATTAAGTAACCAAGACCTAATATAATGAACGAACTTCCATTGTTCGACTCAATATTTTGAGGCTAACAATCTCCCCCGAAGTGAGTTCAATTCCACCGGGAATTGAGAAAGCCGACTTTGATCTAGAGGAAGAAATCCGTCTTGTTGAAAATTTGTCGTATGATAATTCATCTCCACGACCGCCGGAAGAACTTAATGCGGAAATTGTCGATACGATTGTCGAGTCTCTCGCTCCACCACTTATCCCCTCCTCTCCATCTCCTATCCCCGTTGCGGATAGTGACTCTCTTATGGAGGAGATCAATTTATTTCTTGCTTCCGATGACTCGATACCACCGGGCATTGAGGATGGCGACTATGACTCGGGTTTTCTTGATGAATTGCTTAGCAATGATTCCCCTCCCCTTCCCGAAAATGATTCATCTAATCTTGATTATTTTAATGATCCATCATCTCCTCGTCCTCCTCCGGAACCACCGGATGTTGAGATTTGCTTTGATTTTGAGCCTGATACGGCCGTGAAGAACGATTTTGATAAGCTTAATGATGATGATTGTTTTGACCCAGGGGGAGGTGAGATTGTTGTTTCTCAAAATGTTGAAGATGACGATTCCTTCACATTTGTCATTTGGACTTTTATCCCGTTTCTCACCTACCCTACGGATTCTCCTTTACTTCTCTCCACCGGGAGTGAAGACACTATTTTTGACCCCGGTATCTCCACTTAGAGCCGGCGGCATCTCATCGGGATGGAACTTTCATGTGCTTTAATGTTTATCCAAACATTAATGAAAGCCTGATTGAGAATTTTTTTTCCATTTGCTTCCACATGGACAACTTAATTCGGGGTCGAGTCAAACTCGTGACTCGGTTAACAAAAACAAGCGTTTCTATCTTCTTATCTATTTTCTAACAAATAATGTGAGCGGGCTCGCCTCTTTCCTTTTTCGTGTTTTGTTGGTTTATGTTATTTTGTCCAGGATTACCTGGATTTTGAAGACTCTCGTGCTCATGGTTTTTTCCATTCATGCATTTGAACTTCATATCCTCAGCTTTATTTAGGGGATCCGATATCCAAATCTTATCAACTAACGTTTATCTTTAGCATACTTAATAAACGGCTTTAGATTTGCGTAGAGAACACTTAATACTTGAATTATGCCTTGAAATTAGTATGGGGGAATCTCACATTGAGGACAATGTGTAGTTTTAGTATGGGGGAACCTAGCGATTTGATTATACCTGCAGCCGTTGTTCTCACGTAACCCGTTTTTTCACCAAAAATATATGATTTATGTGAAAATAGCCAAAATTTAAAAAAATTTGTGCATGATAAAGTGAAAAAAAAGTGATAAATGTTGCACTTGGAATTTTTTTTTGCATTTGTCTTTTTCATTCCTAAAGTGTAGGGGTAACGTTTTAAAACCTGACCATTTTTGAAATGGAGCCATGTTCATTTTAAGTGTGCGGGGGGGATTTCTATCGATATGGGATCATTCCTGTGCCGATTTTGTATTCCCACGCAAACCCCGTCGTTTTGACCAAAATTTTAAAATTTTTTATTGTTTTATTGGGATATATATATACTTTATTATATTTAATTATATATATATAATATATATTTATATATATTTATATATATATATATATATAAATGAAAAAAAATGATGAAAATATAAAAATATATAAATAAGTAGGCCCGTAGAACTAGGTAGCTTTTGACTTGACCGAGTTTTAAACTCTAGCTTTCCCCTTAGCTTTCGAGACTTAGCGTTTGCTTAACTTTAAAATTTTGCAAAGAACGAAAAATGATAGAGTTAAATATAAGTTTGATGCTAAGCGTGGATTAGTTGGATATCTTTAGAGCTCATAGAGGTTAATTGTGGCTTTTTGCTCCCACCAGCTTACTAAACGTTATATAATTGTTGAATAAAATAAAGTTGCTTTAGGTTTTTGCGATTCTTAGTTTAAATCACTTCGTAGAGATTCTTTCTGGTGAAAGTAAGGTACACATCGAGGTTTTGTCAGTGTTGTGGGGAAATAGACTCCTGGACCATGGTCGGCTCGCATACCGATGTGGCAGTTGTTAAAAGACCACAGGACTTGAAATTTGGCTAATAATAATAAATGTTATGTAATAAACCGAAGCCGAAATAAGACTTCTGGATCATGGTCGGCTCGCATACCGATGTGACAGTCGTTTAAAGGGTGGAGGTAATAATAATAAAACTGTGGGCTGATAAAAGTTTACTGCATCTTGCCGGCTCACAACCGATGTTGCAGTCTTCTAAATAAAGCACATAGTAATAATCCAAGACTGATAAAAGTTTGCTGCATCTTGCTGGCTCACAACCGATGTTGCAGCCTTCTAAAAGGTCGAGGAAATTACCTGATGGTCAAAATATGTTTGCTGCATCTTGCCGGCTCACAATCTGGATGTTGCAGCCTTTAAAGGACCGAGGTTTAAATACTGTTTGCAAGAATTAATAAGTATAAAGCCAAATTTCGACTCCGGGGTTATCTAAATAAAGCCTCCGTCTCTGGGAATCGTAGTGATGAGTTGTGGCGGATGAAATAAAAGGTAAACCCTCTAAATATCCCTGGGTAGATCCCTCCGGTTCTAGCTGGATCATGGGAATGAATACCTAAACTTAACCACCTTATAACTCCAATATAGTAATATAAATGGTCAGTCTTTTGGGTATTTCATCATAATCGAAACAAAAATCATTGAAAATTTCAATCAAAGTGTTTGATATAATTATCAAAAGATTTACACTTTGAGAGTTTTTCATCATCACTAAAAGCTCCCCCTTAACATGTGCATCGTAATCGTAGTACGTGTTAAGTTTAGAGTGCATTGAGTCCATTTTATATGATCACATTTCAATACAAGTTAGGTTCAGTTTAATCACATTTTCTCCCCTTAGCCAAAATGTTAATCCCTTGATATTTTGGATATCAATTGATTAAATGTTCGGGGACAAAATGTTACATAGTAACTATCAGGAACATTTTAATGCTCCCCCTTAATATTTGAGGGAATATAAGATAGTGCTGAGTACAATAATTTGAAATTTTTTGAATTTACTAAGATATTCTTGAAAATTTTGTACTCGAGCACTCCTTATAATCACCATTAAGTCTACTGATGTTCGTTAAAATACACATCTTTTATAACCTGAAAAAAACTATTAATCGGACTAAAATTGCTAAATATGGATAATTATATTGCAAATATGTTTGTTGGGTATTTTTATGTCTTGCAGGTAAAAGGATTGAAAACGGAGCAAAAACAAGAATTATCGGGCTCAATTTGGTCAAGTTTAATTATTACTCAAAGTCAAGACAAAGTCGCAAGAAGTCCCCAAGCATGCCAATGTGAAGAGCACGGAAAAACGAGTCCAGCGGTGCCCTCGGATTTTATTGGGCCAACCCGTAACCCATTTAAATGGGCTGGGCCAGCCCATTTGCAACTTAGCCCACAAGAAAAGCCATAAGCCCAATTAAAGCCCAATTCTTAAGCGTTAAATCTGATATATATATACATGATTGGGGTGACGTGTGCATGACATTTGATCATATGCCAGGGAATTAATTCCTCCTCTCTCACATGACCTTCCACTTTCAATTGAGGGGGCGAATCAAAAATGGCCACATGGCTATGAAATGAATAATTCTTTCAAGTTTCAAATTGCAACAAACAAGAATGAATCATGTGGCTAGCAGAGACTCCGTTGAATGAAAGCATACAAGAAGAACACGTGGTGACGGATTATTGGTGGATCAAAAAAATGCCAACTGCCATACGAGGTGCAAAGAACGAGTGTAGCCAATCATTGGCTCACATAAATATCTGGCCTGCGAAAATACTCTTATGCCCCCAAATCTTGCACTCTTATTGATTGAGTACCTAAAAGGACGAATATACCCCCATACCTCTTTTGCTATAAAACTCACGCACCAGCTCTCATTTTGGAGTGTTAGATTTTTATAGTTTAGTCTTAATTTTTACTCCCTCCGTCCCTAAATAAGTGTCCACTATTGACTTTCGAAGTCAATCTTCTTTAACTTTGACCTTAAAGTATTTTGTTTGTGTTATATAGATCCTTTGAGCTTATTAATGAAATATGAGTGTTAATACTATTGGCTTTGCTATGGTTCTACTCTTTCTTTTCTTTAGCTTATTTAATAAGCTCTTTAGAGCTTATTATTTTTCATAACTTATTTTCTATTTCAAATAAGTTATCCTTTAGCTTATTTGATTGAATCTAAGCTTATATTTCTAAATAAGCTTTTGCTTATTTCATCTTTTCATATCTTTTCTTTTCTTTTCTTTTTCAAAAGTGCTTATTGGTTTATTAAGCTCGATTCGAATGCTAAAAAGGGTGTCATGAGTCTCCTACTCGACTTATTCATTAAGTCTTGAGCACCTTTATCTTCGAGAGCTTATTATTTAGCTTATTTAGTCATAAAGGTTCTAACTTACTAGTTTTTTCCTTTCTTAAAGCTTATTAAGCTAAGGGCGTATTCGAAGGTACTTGTAGCTTATTTGAGAATGCTTATTTTTAACTTATATTCTTCATCCTTTCTTCGAAAAAGCCTTGCTAGCGTTTTAGCTTATTCTAGTTTTTTATTTCAAAAATAGTCTTTTTTATATATATATATAATCTAGTTTTTATTTTTACAAAGATTAGTTTTCAAAATAGCTTATTTTTCTAAAAAAGTTTTCATCTTATTAGCTTATTGTTTTTAGATCTAATCCTTAAATATACCGTCTCTTGTTCACTTGATTGAACACCTTGGTTTCGGGTGGATTAGATCTAAAATAATAGATTTTAAAATTTTTAAGCTTATTTCCTAGCAATAAATATAGTTTGTTGCTTTTAATTCTAGCTTATTTTTTTTAAGATCTAAATCTTTAAATAGAACCGATCCAAAGTCACTTTGATTGAAATTGTAGATCTAAAATTTTTATCTTATATTAGCTTATTGTCTTAGTATAAATTCTAGCTGTATTTTGTCTTAGTAGCTTATTTTTATCTTGTTCATCTAACTCTTGTTTGTTTTAATGTGATAAAATCTATCCAAAACTAGAGAGGAGCTTAGTAGGAGCTTATAAAAGCGTATTTACTATTATAGTTTAAAGCTTTTTAGTTTTTAAGGTTTAGCTATATATAAAGTTTTGTAGCTTTAGTTAACGAATAGTCATAAAACTAATAAAGTTTTAATCTTGAGTGTGTAATTAATTTGTAAAGTGAGTGGTTTATATCAGTGCGGTTTGCTTCTGTTCGGTTCTAATTTCTAATCTCCCTCTTTTCAATACTTAGAATAGTTTTGCTTTATCGTTCCATATAAGTATTGCGAATATTGATATTTTTGCCATGCTTAGTGTAGATTTATTTTTCTCGTTAAATGCTATGTTTGTTAAATTGAATTTCGTTATGAGTAGTGAGTAAATTACTTGTGCTTGTTAAGTGATTAGTGATTTGTTATTTAAAAAATGGGCCGGGTTTTTGTTTAAAAAGTTTAAAAAAATTAATAGTCCAATTTACTACGTCAATTACTTTAATGCAAGTTAATTCTTGCATTTATTTTTATAAAGCATTTACTTTACTTGTCATTTAAATTTCTTAAACTTGTTTTCTAAGGATTTTAATTCGATTTAAATCTAAGGCCCCTACTCCTCTCTCTAAGGATTTTAATTCGTTAAATCTAAGCCCGCACTTAAGGAACATTTCACGTCACTTAGCAAGCATATTTGTCATTTATATCTTTTAGATCAATTTTAGTTTAATCTTTTAGTTTTTAATCTTAGAATTAATATTAGTTTAATTTTTAGTATAAAAACAGTTTAAAACCAAAACCAAAAACTTGAATGACAATCAAGCTCGATTTACAACTTGAACGTAGATTTTCATTCATCTCTCACCGAGGAAAACGATACTCGTGTTGATTACTTATTATTCTTTCCTAAGAATAATTTGTATGATACTTTGCTTACGTATACGTATATGTATTTTATAAATATATATATTATATATCTGAGGGTTATTTGATAAACGCGTTGTGAAAACGACGAACATCATCTACACTACACATTTTTATATTCACAAGATTAATATGTACGAGGTTTGACCTGAATGATGAGAACATCATATGATAGAAGCATATGGTTCTTTGTAGCAGCCTTAGGTTTTCCCCATAGTCTCT
>BQNB010205530.1:0-10610 GCA_026074375.1 Tanacetum coccineum | reverse complement strand
CATCGAGATTAGGTTTTCTCACGATCCCATTCCTATGAAGAAGGGCGTGACAAAGAAAAATATTATACTTATATAGATAAATAGATATATATGAAGAAGTGTGTGATCGATAGTACGTACCAATTATTGTAATGCTTAGTAGGACAAGAAATGATATATATAAAAGATGAATGAAATGAAATAAAGATGTACTTCTATTGCATTATGTTTATCTCTCTTTCATTACTGGTTGAAGATATGCGTAAATACTGTTGATCAGTAAGATTGTACTCTGCATAAAATTAACGAGCTATGAGCCCCATTTATTAACACTAAACCAAGTCATGTAAACTAAATTACTCAAACATACTTGTATTCCCCTCTTCTTTAAGGGTTTGTTTAACAAGTGACGGGCACCGGTTAAACGGTATTAATTAAACACTAACTTTCCTTTTAGATTCCTAATTGTATTTAATACACATTAATTAAGCTCTTAAATCACCATAATTAAATCTCATTTTTAATTTAATAAACTTAAAGTTTTCATATATAATAAAGTTACACATTTCCCTGAGGGCACCTATTTTTTTACCCCTTCTTTAAATATCCATTAAACTTATCTCATTCATCCATTTTATTTACATTTAGATGACAACGAAACTTCCATTTTTCTTTACAAAGGTACCTTATAAAACGACACATATGTTTGTATAGCGAAAAATCATTTTCCTTTTTTAGTTAATAACACTTGTGAACCTACCAACTATAAGCATAACTTATACTAACCTAATAAAATCATGCAGCAGTAATTAATGTGAAAAAACAAGAGCTTTTAAATCAAAGATTCAGTTTATTTTTTTAACCTAAGGAACTTATCAACTCAGCAACCATAACCATAACTTATGCGCATCGCATAAAATCATGCAACAATTAAAAAATCAGAAGTTCTCAGCTCACATTGTACACAGCTTATAAAATCAGAATTTATAACGACATATCAAGCTTCATATATCGGGGACAAAAACACGACAGCAAGCATGAACAAACCACAAACACACACACACAGAGACCTACAAATACATATCATACTTATCAAAAAAACTTAAACTAACACAATTTTTTTAAGTGTTGCATGCTTTTATAAGTTGCGTATTATTATAAGATTAAATTCAGAACTTATACCCACACATAACTTTAAATATAAACCAAAAATCCATAATTCACCTTATACACAACTTATAAAATTAGAAGTTATACACATACATAGCTTGAAACAGAAGTAAAAATTTCTTAGCTCATCTTATAAACAACTTATAGAGTAAAAAATTATAAATTTGAGAGTTCTTACTTCATCTTATACACAACTTATAAAATCAGAAATTATACCCACATATTAACCTTCAAATACGAGGTACCAAAAGACGGCACTCACTTTTTATAGTATCTTTGTGGAAGGTTCACTATGGTACTAAAATGCTTTTTCTAGTATCTTTGTGAAAGGTTCATCATGGTACTAAAATGCTAATCTTAGAATTATATTCGTGTTGTGATGGCATGCATACGTACTTCAAGATTCCATGGTTACCACGATGTCGGTTTGAGACTACGGAGAATAGTCTCAACAAGTCCACTAGATGACAAGGTTATCTATGGTAATATTTGTGCGTTTTGTCTAGGTGATGCGGTTGGTGAGAGGAGGTATGAAGGTCGGAAAATGATATTCTTTTTAGAGTTGGAGGTTTGTGATGGATGATTTTAGTATTATTTGGAAATGGGTACCTCAGGTCTGTTTGATAATTATAGAGAATATATAATCAAGAAACTAATGTAATAAAAGCTCTTTTGTGAGCAATTCGGTAACTGTTGTTTTTGGGAATACAGAGGTAATCTTTTGGACACATTTAGTCCCTACAACTTTGCTACACGACAAAATAAGAGTCTCATAATTCTTTAAGTTTGACTGTCACTTATCGGGACTGCGCGTAGTCCCTAAAAGTTTGATGACAAAAACAAAATAGTCAAAGTCAAAAAAAAATTAGTCCCCGTGGAGGGAATTTTTGGCGCCTTTTTGGGGGAAAGAGACTACATAAGTAGTCCGCTATAAGTTTAGTTGACAAATTAATTGTATGGTAAAGTACTAAAAAAATGTAGTCTGAGAGGGAAGGGTTTTGTGGAGCCAATCGTTAGGGACTTACATGTGTCCCGCTATAATTTTTTGGTGTTGCGCGTGAGAGGAAGATTGGTGTGGGGAATGATGGGAAGATAGAGTTAGTTTATTTTGTTTTAAGAATTTATTTAAAAAATATTGTAACATTTATAAAGATAATTTAATGTTTAAAATTGTTTAAAAATGATTTAATATATAAAAAATTATTTATAAATAATTTCAAAATTGTAAAAACATATTAAAAAATGATTTTTACCACAGAATTTAAACTAATTAAAATGATTAAAATGGTTTAAATTACTTAAATTAAATATAACCTCACACTTTAGACCGAATCGATGTGAAACCGCAACAAATAATTAAAACATACGAACTATATCTAAATCTTTAAACGTTTACGCCGAATGGCGTATAAAATTCCCGCCTAAAAATTAGGAAGATATTAACTATAAATATGATACTTATATGACGATACCATATCGACTCATCCGTTTAACATGTATTATATAACGATACTGTAGTATATAACGATACCATATCGACTCATCCGTTTAACATGTCTTGTCTAACGATATCATTTCGACTCATCCATCTAACATATCTTGTATAATGATATCATCTCGACTCATCCGCTTAACATGTCTTATATAACGAAATCACCTTGACTCATCCGTTTAACATGTCTTGTATATCGATATCATCTCGACTTACCTGTTTAACATGTCTTGTATAACGATACCATCTCGACTCATTCGTTTAGCATGTCTTGTATAACGATGTCATCTCGACTCATCCATTTAACATGTATTATATAACGATACCACATCGACTCGTCCGTTAACATGTCTTGTATAACCATTAGTCACTCACTCATCCGATTAACAGGTCTTGTAACAACGATAAACACCTCGTATTATCTGTTTAACATGTCTTGTATAACGAAATCACCTCGACTCGTCCGTTTAACTGGTCCTATGTAGAAGTAGAAACCTGCGCTCGTGAGTCTGCGGCCGTTTAGTTATCATGTCTGTATAACAATACCGCTCTCGACTCATAACCTTTAACATGTCCTGTAAAACCCGGTAATCACCTCAACTCATTTTACCATTAACATGCCTTTAAACGATATCACCTCGACTCATCCGCTTAACATGTCTTGTATAACGATATCACCTCGACTCATCCGTTTAACATGTCTTGTATAACGATATCACCTCGACTCATCCGTTTAACATGTCTTGTATAACGATATCACCTCGACTCATCCGTTTAACATGTCTTGTATAACGATATCACCTCGACTCATCCGTTTAACATGTCTTGTATAACGATACCATCTCGACTCATCCGTTTAACATGTCTTGTATAACGATATCACATTGACTCATCTATTTAACATGTCTTGTACAACGATATCACCTCGACTCATCCGTTTAACATGTCTTGTACAATGATATCTACTCGACTTTATCACGTATGAGACCAAATTTTTATAACGATTACCGATCTCGACTCATTCGTTAGAATGTCTTGTATAAACGATATCATCTTGACGTCATCCGTTTAACATTATGTATAACGTACAACAATCGACTTAGCCGTTTAACATGTCTTGTATAACCATATCACATCGACTCATCCGTTTAACATGTCTTGTACAACGATATCACCTCGATTTATCCGATTAACATGTCTTGTATAACGATACCACATCGACTCATCCGTTTAACATGTATTATATAACGATACCATCTCGACTCACCCGTTTAACCAGTATTGTATAACGAAATCACCTCGACTCATCCGTTTAACATGTCTTGTATAACGATACCCATCTCAGATTCACCCCCGTTTAACATGTCCTTGTATATAAAACGATACCCTCAGTCGACTCATTCATTTAGCAAGTCTGTATAACGAAATCATCCCCCACTCATCCCGTTTTAACATGTCTTGTATATTGATAACCACATTGACTATCCGTTTAACATGTCGTTGTATAACCATATCAAATCGACTACTCCGTTTTTAATGCATTTATTGTAGAGTACAAGCGAATATCACCTCTAACTTGTGGGGTTGATATTCCGGGTGGTTTAACACTGGGTACTATATATGATATGAATAGACGGCATTATCATCGCTCGATCTTCATCTGTTATAGGGCGAGTTCCTTGAATAGAGTGTGCGCGCGAGGTCGACGCGTAGATTGCATCCGTTCTTAAGCACGGGAGGTAGCGTGAAAGGAGTAACGGGAGGGATAGGGTACCTCGGTTGAGAATGAATTTTTTTTTTGACCGACTGAAGGGATATTTGCCTGTAGAAGATGGAAATGCACGAGAGTGAAGACTTTACATTCATCATCATGTCTTGTCTAACATATACAAATAGACTAGTTAGTCGAACTGGGCGTAGAAGGATATAAACTTAACTCGTCCCGGTATTAGAATGTTTGTATAAACGATACTACACTAGTATAGTAAACGTAGATATGGTCTTTGTATACATATCATCATTTTGTACTACTTTAAGGTAGATATTATTGGTTATATTTGTTTTATGAATAGACTATTCAGGCTAAATGTCACAATTGTATATCGTATAAAAGTATATAAGTAGATATGGTTTGGGTGAAAGATATCTTAGAGAAGAATCCAGTCCTAATAATGTCTGATAACTTAGCACCTTCACTCATCCGTTTCACAGGTATTGTATAATGAAATCACCTCGACTCAAGCCGTCTAAAATATCTGTATAACGATTTAACCTCGACTCGTCCGTCTAACATGTCTTGCATAACGATATCACCTTGACTCATCCGTATAACATGTCTTGTATAACGAAATCGCCTCGACTCGTCCGTCTAACATGTCTTGTATAAGAAATCGCCTCGACTCATCCATTTAACATCTTATGTATATCAGTATTATCTCGGCTCATCCATTTAACATGACATGTCGTTTTGAGTATGATTATAACTAAATAGAAAAGCGCTAACAACGTTCGTATTGAATATAAGATTGTTCACTCAAACCGAATCTTAAGCACAACACGAAAAGGACTAACAACGTTCATTGATTGTACGTTGTTATGGTTTAACACCATTCGATTTATTTACCGTTCAATTTAGTTATTTATGATTCTTATTAACATATATTGTATTTTTAATTTATTTATTATATAATTAAGATTTAAAAAAATTAAAAGTTGAAAAAACTTTTTAAAGACTAGATGTAGTCGCTATAAAGATGTTAGCTCTAATATTTCACGAAAAATTAAAAATCCCGCTTAAAATTTGGTTCAATTTGACCAAAATTTGGCTCACTTTGACAATACTCCAAGTTCCCTCTAAGTCCTAGTGTAGTCCATTAAAAAAACAGATCTGATCTCAAATATTTCCTGCATGAAAAATGTTACCGAGGATATTCCAATGAAAACTAATTTCTAGCAGAGAACCCTGACTCAATCATTTAACAAAAAAAAAAACCGTAATTCATCGCGAAAAATGGCAGTTGGATACTCAAGTACAACGGTCGCCCTCTATCAGGGAAAGTTACAAAATTATAAAATATTTTAATAATAAAAGTTGATCCGAAGCAGCAGAGTGAGTGAGAACGTTTTTTTATTTTTTATTTTTATTTTTCACTGATTTTGATAGGATTGAATATGTTTGTGTTGAGAAAGAGGGGTTTGTATTGTGCTGTATGGTGTTTTGGGTGGGTGGGGTGGTGGTGGGGTTTTTGTTTTATTTTTTTAAGAGATCGTGAGCGAGAGATCTGGGAGTTAGGGGGGTAGAGTGTGTTATGGTATGGTGTTGGGGTATTGGGGGGGTTTTGTGGGAGGGTGTGGAGTATTTGGTTATTTAAGGGGTATTTTTGGGTTGTGATGTTTTGTGTGGGGATTTTGGGATGGTGGGGTAGGTTATTTTTTTGGTGATGGGAATTGGTTTTAATAGTTTATTTAGTTGGTTTTTGATAAGTGTTGATTGAATAGAATTATTATTATGTGTTAATAATTAAGTGTTTGTGTTTGATATTTTATTTTGTATTTTTTTTAAAAATTTATTAGTATTTAGGTGTGTATTTAGGTTTATGTTAAGGGTAAGGGATCTGTTGGAGAGATGATTTGAGGGGAGATGAATGTAGAGGTGATTAAATAGAGTTACTAGTGATTGGTTTAATAAGGAGTAATTGAAATCTCTCTATATTCATCATCTATCTATCTCTATCTGTAATGTGAAAATTGGTGGGTGAGATGGGTAGAGTCGAGAGTAGTGGTGTTTGGTGAATAATTTAGTAAGTTAAGTGATGGTTTGTGATGATTTGATTTGGTGGGAAGAATTTGTGGTGAGGATGATTGAGGGAGGTTGGGGAATTTGTATGGTTAAGTTAGGGGAGGGTATGTTTATAGGTTTGGGGTGGTGTTTGTATTGTTGTTGGTTTTGGGTTTTTGGTGGTGTTTGAAAATTGGGTGGAAGGGTGTGTGTTGAGTGTTGGTTGGTTTGGGTTGTTGGGATGAATGGGTTTTTGTTATAGGGATTGTGGGATGTTTGAATGTGTGTGTGTTGTTTTTTGTTGGGAGGTGGGGGAGTGATGGATGTATTTTGTTGAGGGGATGGTTAGGATGGATGGTGTTTTTAAGTGTGGGATTGGAATGATGTTTGAATAGTTAGGGGTATGTTTATTTTGAATGGGTGAGGTATAGTGGTAGTTTTTTTTTTTTGGGGAATGGTTAGTTGATGGGTGTTTAGGGTTGGGGGTGTTTGTTAGGGTGGTTGGTTATGTTATTGGGTGGTTGTGATTTGGTGTGGGTTTGGAATGGGGGTATGGTTATGTTGTATAGGTTTAGTAGGTGTTGGGGAGGTGTAAGGGATTTGTTTGAATATTTAGTTTGAGGTGATTGTAATGGTTGTATTTATGTGTTTTTTTTATATAAGGTGAGTTGTTAAGGGGATTAAGTTTGGAGTAGGTTTTATTTATTTTATATTTGGGAGTGGGGGGTTTATTAGTGGGTATGATTTGGGAAAGGTTGGGGTTTTGGGTTGGGGATATTGGATGAATTATTTGAGGAGGAGAGTGGTTTGGGGGGGTAGTTTAAGAGTAATTTATGTGTTATTGGTTTATAAGGTATTGTTAGTGGTATGTTGAGATTATGTGTTTGTGTATCCACGGATACGCATTGTCAAATAACGAGTTAAGTTGCCCAACATTGTATTCGCTAGAATAGCCTTCGGCTTCAAGCTCCCTTTGCAGTGAAAATAATTGTTTTTACTGCATCAGTTTGGTCCGAATCACCATATACTTGTTAGTATAAGAAAAAGTGTGTGGGTGTTTATTGGTTTGGGTTGTGGTTTGGGGTTGGGTTGGGGGGGGTGGGTGTGTTTGGTTTTTGCAAATGCTAGTTGATATATAGATAATAGTGTTGGATTGTATTTTTATTAATTGTTTGGTTGTTGGTCTTATGTTTATGTACATTAGATACACGGTCATGATATGAAATATAATTTTATTGACTTTAAGTTTGAGAATGTTTTCCATTTATGATTTATATGTATTTATATTTATTTTATTATTTTGGGGGAGTTTAATTTGTTTTAATGGGGTTTGAAGTTTGTGTAATTAATATGGTTTAATTATTTTATTTTTCTTAGTTGAACATGCTTTGGTTCCTCAATTTTTTTTCGTTTCTCTGCATTGATGTAGATAGCGAGATTGAAATGATTTATCCCGAAGAGCCTTTGTTGATTCACACGTGCTAAGATCTATCTTCGACATGATGAACTTGGTTTCCTACCCGAATGTTATTGTTCCACCATTCAACCATTCCATGGAAAGTGTAAACATTTGTTAACTCACCTGTTATTTCTTAATCGGCACTGTTATTTGGTTATGGGTTCATAATTTCTGCCGAGGACTAGATTTTGGGGAAAAATATATTGGCATTAAATAATAGGTTCACCTAGTGTCAAGTAAATTTCCAATTTGTAATGAGAGAATGTTCATAATTGAAATTAGATTTATGATTGTTTATATGTTTATAGTTTTGGAATTACAAATTGTGTGGTATTTTTAGTTTGTTAAGAAGTTGTTCACAATATTGTAGGAAATTGTGTTTTTATATATGATAGGGAGTGTGATGTAGGGTTTGTAGTTAATATTAATAAGGGGGTGTAAGAGGGGGATGGTGGTTAGGGGTAAATATTAAATATGTGATTAATATATTGGAATGGGGGGGAGTTTGGGTTTTTGGGGGGTGGTTGTTTAATTGAAAATTTTGGATGTGGTTAGTATGGTTTGGTGTGGGGGGGGAGGGGTGGTTTTTGGTGTGAGGAGTGGGGGTTAGATGTTTGTTAAATTTGTAGTTAATAAATTTAAAATTGAGGGTTGATTTAGATTTTGGTGAGTGTTTAGTTTGATTTTGAGTGAGGTAATTATAAGGGGATTGAGTATTTATTGTTATGTTGATGTACAGTTTTCTATATACTTGTGCAATTGAACTATGAATTAACACTCAATGTTGTATATTCCGCTGCGTAAAATTTGGGGGTGTTAAAATCTGTTGGTAGAACGTTTATATTGAGTATTGAACCATTTTGATAAGTTAGCGGGTTAAGTTTAAAATCGCCGGTGTGATGTACCTCGAACTCGAAAGTAGTATTGTTAGACGTCGACATTTTGTTAAACAAAAAAGTTTGAATTGAAATTTTATTTGTCAATCTTTTTGGTTGTATACATGTATATATATACTATTTTTTTAGTGCAAAGTTGATACGTCATGTTGTTGTCAGAAATGATATGTCTTTTCGTTGTCTGAATAAAGTATTTTATTGAGTTGTCACTTCAATGTTTATTGTTACAACCTACTTCAAGGAAATTTGATGAAAAAAGTAAATTAGAATACAACAACACAATCATAATTTATAGTAAAACTAGTCAAATAACTTTTTTGAACAAGAAGGTTTTCCTTGTTTTTCCTTTTTGTTTTCTTCATCTTTGTGATGGTCGGCCACGACAAGTGGGGATATCTCCACCCGTGAAACATACACGTGTAGTCGGTTTTGATGAGATTGAGCATACGTGAGTAACATGTTGAGGTCTTGTAAAGCATCAGCCAATGGTACAAGACCTGAATCCAAACTACAATTTGGTTTTCTTAAATAAAGAAAAGTTGGGGAGTTTTCATCGTAACCCAAAGAGTAATTTAAAATTCTTTTCACTTGATTTGTTGAAAATCTTTCCAACTCTACAGGATCTACAGTAGCAACCAGCCCACCAACGAACCTTCTTCTAGGGGGACTAGTGAACCTTCCATAATGGTGTAGTAGAACTTTGCAAGTCATTGTTTGAACTCTATAATGAGTTTTGTTTAATGAATGTAATGTTGTTGTGAAAGTTAAACCATAAGAATGTAGTTTATATAGTGTGAGTGGTACCGCGTGTTTATTGTTTCTTTTTATTATATTTTTGCAACCTTGAAATGAAATACATGACAACATTCGTACATGACAACATTCGTACTATATCTTAAATAACTAACAAAATAAAAACAAGAAAACTTTAAAAACATACAAATTGTTACAAACCAAATGAGTTAAACCAACTATTTGAAGCATGATTGTCTAGATCATCTAGATGCTGAGATGCTTGGTTTTGAGATTCGTATTGATCATACATTTGTGCTGACTGTGTGTGATTTCCATCATATGGTTGAGATGTGTTATTGTCATATTGATCGTATGGCTGCGATGGGTATGTGTTTTGACCATGTGGGTGTGATGAGTATTGGAAAGTGTTGTCATATTGTTGGTGTGGGTGGTGGAATGATGGTTGTTCATATCTTGGAATTTGTTGTTCATGTTGTGTTCGTATGTTTATAGGTGGGTCAAAGATAAATGGTTTTTTGCAATTATCACGTCTGTGTCCTGCTTGTTTGCATCTCGTACAATGTATAACTCTAGGCTCCTCACCTTGTGATTTTATTCGGTTTGTATTTTTTGGACGACCCGGTTGTGGGTTGTCCATCCTAGGAGGTATAGCTTTCCGAATATGTTGTGGAAATTCCCATTCTTGAACATTCCCAATAAAATGGATTGGTTCAGCGTAAGTGCCTTGATATTTTGGTTTTTTAAACCAATCTGATACAAACTAGAGACAATCAGTCAAACCCAAATACTTTGTAACAGCTATAACGTGACCACATGATAACCCTGAAATTTGTATCATCGCTTAGTATTTGTAGCGATTTATGACATGATTTGATATTTGACTTGACCTTTCAATGACTGAATAGAAACATTGACTAGACAAGTCAATGAAATTTGTATCATCACTTAGTATTTGTAGCAATTTATGACATGATTTGTCATATCTATCAATGCTTCTATTCAGTCATTGAAACTATATATTCAGTGATTTGTCATATCTATCAAAAGACGTATTTGTAATATATTCAGTGATTTGTCATA
>BQNB010205529.1:0-10610 GCA_026074375.1 Tanacetum coccineum | reverse complement strand
TTAGACAATGGGTTTCAAAGAGGGAAAATTGAAAATACCTTATTCATCAAAAGGTACAAAGGTAATATTTTGCTAGTCCAAGTTTATGTGGATGATATCATCTTTGGTTCAACAAATAAGGAGTTATGCATTGAATTTGAGAAGTTGATGCATGAGAAATTTTAGATGAGTTATATGGGAGAACTTACATTCTTTTTAGGATTACAAGTGTAGCAGAAGAAGGATCGCATATTTATTAGTCAAGATAAATATGTTGGTGAAATTCTAAAGAAATTTAGGTTTATAGAAGTCAATACTGCAAGCACACCAATAGAAACTCAAAAGCATTTGCTTAAGGATAAAGATGGTGAAGAAGTGGATGTTCATATGTATAGGTCAATGATTGGCTCATTGATGTATCTTACGTCTTCAAAACCTGACATCATGTTTGCAGTGTGTGCTTGTGCTAGATACCAGGTCAATCCAAAGGTTTCACATCTTCAAGCTGTAAAAAGGATTTTTAGGTACTTAAAAAGTCAACCAAAATTAGGCCTTTGGTATCTAAAAGATTCTTCTTTTGATTTAGTAGCATACACTGATAGTGATTATGCTGGAGCAAGCTTGGATAGGAAGTATACAACAAGAGGTTGTCAATCTCTTAGAAGTAGATTAATATCATGGCAGTGCAAGAAACAAATAGTAGTTGCAAATTCCACAATAAAAGGTGAATATGTGGCTGCTTTATGTTGCCGTGGACAAGTATTTTGGATTCAGAATCAACTACTTGATTATGGGTAAAATTTTATGCATACCAAGATCTTTATTGACAATAATAGTACTATTTGTATAATTAAAAAATCCTGTTTTTCATTCAAAAACAAAGCATATAGAGATTAGACATCACTTTATTAGAGATTGCAATGAAAAGAAATTGATTCAAATGGTTAAAATCCATACTGACAAGAATGTTGCATATTTGCTTACAAAAGCTTTTGATGTAAGTAGAATTCAATATTTGATTGCTAGTATTGGAATGCAAAATCCTTAAAATCTTTTATCTCTTCATGTTTTTGTAAAGTTTTGTATGAATCAGTATTGTTATTCATGTTATTAAAAGTTTCTGCTGTCAAGTATAATTAGTGCTGCTAGTTATACTTAATACTACTAAGTTTCTGTTGTTTTTTATACTTAATACTGCTAGGTATAATTAATAGTGTGAAAGTTGCTATGGATTGTGTTTTCTTAGTTTTTAGACTAACATTTTGCAGGAAAAGCAAAGAAAAGTGTTAGATTGTGTGGAATAAAAACAGACAGAGTGATTTGGTGAGTAAAAGAATTGAGAGAATTTATGAGTCGAAAAATAAAAAGAGAGCTATGTGAAATAAAAATAGATAGAGTGATTTTAGTGAGTAGAAATAATTGAGAGAATTGGTGAGAATAAAAACAAAAAGAGAGTTGTGTGTTTGGACTGGCATTGGAGTTAATGCTGGTACCTCAAATTTAATGCTGCTAGGCATAAACTTACTATTGCTGTTGAAAGTTAATGCTGCTAGGCATAACTTAAAACTGTTGGTGAACGTTAATGCTGTTGAGGGTATTTTCATAAATACTTCGATTAAGGGTTTCAATCACTCATTTAATCGATTTCATTCAAACATATACTCTCTAATCTCAAACCCTAACTTAATTTCATCATTCATCATCAAAACCCAACACAATGACGACCCTAAAGTTTGTTGATACTCATTTTTTGTTCAAAACTCGCTAAATGAAGGGTTTGAGCAGATAGTGGATTTTTTGAATGCAAATCCTATAAGATATGCACTAATGATCAATCCCACTATATACACTTCGTGCATTGAACAATTCTGGGCTACTATCAAGGTCAAACTGTCAATGGGGAAGTACAGTTACAAGCCCTAGTGGATGGAAAGAAGCTAATCATAACTGAATAAACTGTGAGAGAAGTATCTAGTTCTACTATAAGATGTCTGAAGGGTTGATTGTCTACCCAATGCTAACTATCTTTGAGATGCTAACTTACACTAATGGGGTATGACGAAACTTTCACACAAAGCTTACTTTCTTTAAGGCTTCTTTTCTCCATAATGTAGGAAATTTTAGATTCATTACTACGGGAAACGCCTAAGTTTTAAGGACTACTGCATGAATAGTTTAGTAGCACTATGACATCTGCAATTATTTGTTTTAGCTACAACTAGAAGTTTATCTTGCAAAATACATTTAGAAAGTATGTGTGAAATGTAACTTCGGATCAAATTGCTAAGGGAAAATTCTGATGTAACCTCCAAGTGTTTATCTATCACAAGTCTCATTGTGAATCAACAACTTAAAGAGATGCCTACTCATAAGAAATTGTACACTTGACACCAACCTCTCACACTAGGAGAAGATATTTGGAATATGAGGTAAGGGATAGGAAAGATATATTTCAAATGGGTAAATACTGATTTCTATTCCCAACAATGGTGGTACAAATAAAGAACAAGCAGAAATGGGTGAAGGTTCTCAGCAATACCTCACGATCCCCATCACACAACCCACGGTTTAATCAACCATTCTACATCTCAGACCTCCAAAAGAAACAAAAACCTGGAAGCCAAAAGCAAAAGAGACTATAATACATCATCTAGTGTCTTACATACAAAGTTAGCAGATTGAAGCTATCAAATTGAGGAGAGTGGAATGACAAGTATTGGTGAGGGCTGCCACTAACTGCATGCTACTGGCAACGCGCTTTTGATGCAAGGTCAGGGATAGGGGAAACATCAATAAACGCAGCCTAGATTCCACAGGCCAAGTCACTTAATTAGATACCGGAAGTCTCCGCCAAGAGAAAGTTCAGAGTAGTAAACCAATCCAGCTGCCACAAAGCCCGTCTAACCCATCTGGTCGGTATACTATTGCGCTCAAACTACAGGTTGCGAAGAATCGGTACATCTACACAATTTCCAATATAGACCACTGCGCGCCCATCTAGAGGGTAACACACGTCTTACAGTGATGGGTAGACAATAGGATCGAACTAAAGGCGCGAATTAACATGGCGAATTCATAGATACCAATTTACAAACAAACAGTTTACTTCAGATTGTGGGAGACTATAAAGACCCACCTCAATCTTAATGAGATCGTTTTCACTAGTTTGAAAAGATTATAGTACGAAACCAAAATAACCAGTAGACGGAATATAAATGAGAGTCAAAAGCTAGAGAGGAGGAATTTAAAGATCAAGAACCTCATGTACTTACAATATTATACAAAGTTGCGGTGTCATAAAGAAGGGTAGAACTCCTCTAAAGATGAAATGTTTAAGAGGGTGAACTGATGGAGATACTGCCAAACAGGGGGGGAGGCGAGTAGACTGTCTATATGATGCTAACTAGAAGACATTACACTTAGGTCAATGTAAGAAAACTAGCATCAAAGGATAGGTGCAGTGCGTGAATTGACTTAGATGGTTGTATGAGAGTGATTTTAGAAAAGTGAGTTGATGTTGGTAACACAAACTGCTGAGGAAATACAGAAGTGTGGTTGAGAAGAAATTACAATTGTATAATTCCAATAGTCGCTCCTACAACTACAAGCGCAATAACTGATGTTGAAATAACCTTTGGCTCAAGCACTTGACAGAATTAAAAGAGTGCAAAAACCTACAGGCGGATAAGAGGTTACGGATACAAGAACCCTCGAGAAGCAGAGGTACCACAACATACCAACACTGTACAACAACATCTGGCTCTACTATCAATTACACAACTGTTAGAGCACAAACCCTAGGGCAAAAGGGCTGTGTTATTCATGAACAATGAGCAAGCCACCTACACCAAGTAGTTTTCATTCAAAACAATCCATCAACCGGCAAGGTTTAGCGACAAATGGAAAGGCAAATGGTTGAACCAAAACTCTGTGAAGAAAATGTCTAAGAAAGAGACAACACTACGCGGCTTGCATGAAGAACTTCTGCCTTCAAGTTACTATCGCTGAAGAAGAATAAAGTGGCGTTACCAGATAAAAAGCGTAACAAGTTAAATAAGAATTGCCAAACAAGCTTGGGATGAGGTTCAGGCTAAAATGGATGGATGCGATTATCATTTTGCCTCAAAGACTGCAAGTTCAAGCAGCAAGAGGAATAACTGATGAAGAAAAGGCACAGATTGTTTGTACAATTCTTTAAACAAAAAGTGAAAACATTTAGTGCAGCGAAGAGAATAGAACGAAAAGACGTGAACCCAAGACCTAACTATCAACAAGAGCTTAGACAAAAGGAGTATCATGTGTACTATTTGAAAAACACTAGAAGGATGGAAGCCCAAAAAGTTTTAAAGAGAACAAGTCCTTTTCCTATATTCAAAGAATTATTTTTTGACAAAGCAATGAAAAAAGGTGAATACCTTTGTTGACTACAGAACCTGAGCTGGTGGACGAATGTGCCAAGAAGGAGAAACATAGTTGTGCGAAATGAGAGTTCCCAGAAGGCAGTTACAATCAGAGATAGCACATGAGAGCAGTTTAAAAAGAGCATGTGAAGAGTTGGGAACATGAAAGGCTCAAAAAGAAAAAGTTTTGAGCAAGACAAAGAAGTCCTAAGAGCTTCCTATTCTTAACAATGTTCGAAATAAGTCGCAGATGATGGAGGATGATGTAAACATCTTTGAATACTATCACCTATCTACTAAATCACCAACCACTGTTGACTACAATAAACTACAAAGAAGGAAAGAAACAGCTATTTTCAAATTAGCAGAAGCATAATGGTCATTCTCAGATGTATTTAACTTTTAGAAAAATGCTTAAGAACTTTCTAACAGAGAAGAGTTGGAAGTTCTTTTGGAGTATAGGTCAAACGCAAGATTTACAAGACAGACGCCAGTGAATTACAGGCTATAATATTTCTATACGTCTTCTAATTTGCGAAGACACACCGCTGTCATTGAACATCATGTTGAAGATAATGCATGAAAAGAAATCACAGCAAGATTAGTTTAAAGCGTGCTAAACTAGAGTTCTTTATCGATTCTTGTTAAGTTATTTTGTAAACAATGCAATCCAGATGCTATTTTTATCTGTTGGCGTTGAGAAAATCAACCACTTACAAATCCAAAACAACTAACATTATATGTTAATAATATTGAAGCTTCAGTTGATTAATGATGTGAAATGGCATTTAAGCCTCTTGATTAGGTCAAGAACAGCTTCAAAGGAAGCTATGTACTGAATGACTGTTTAGAACCAATCCTCTTGTGAGTATATGAAGCTTAATGAGAGAAAACTTGAGATTTTGAAGAAACTAACAGTTTAAGGGGGATGTTTTTTGGATTAAAAAAGGGGCCTTCCTCTCGATAGGTAAGATTGCTTACGGTTCTTTTGTTACTATAAGCTCTCTAAGCAAATTACTAGTTGTTCATTAACTTAATGAACAATATGCCTTAAGATCTAGTTAGTGCTTGCTAGTAATCAAAGTTAGTACTATGCTAGTTTACATTTACTACTGTTAGTATAAATTAGAATACTGCTTGAGAAGTTGTAAAGTTGTACTGCTTGTGTGAAGGATTGAAGAAAATATTCTAAGTAGTTATACTACTGCTTTGTACACAGTAATTCTGCCTAGTGTATAAGTTACTACTCAGTGCTAATTAATGTTGCTAAGTAACAAAAGTTTATAACTGCTCAAAGATTAAGACCTGCTGAAGATTTGCTACTATTCAGAAGAAATGGATAAAGACAAAAAAAGGATAAAGATAGATTTGGATCAAGATTATATTGATAAGTATTAGTTATTTATAGAATAGATCATAGAGAATATTCTAAGTTTTAGGAATATATTGTAAATAGACTAGGACTCCTTAGTGTATAAAAGGATGTCCTAGGGCATAGAGTTTATGATCACAATCTCAATCATCTACACAAGTACCAAAGACGAGGCATTCATAGAATTATTATAGCTTCAAGGTTTTGTAACCCTAATACTAAGAAAAGCGAGATAATATCCGTAATTTATTTTCGAAATAATAATACTTTGAGCTTTTATTATTGTTTAAATTATGTCTTGTGTTACGTTTTTCATTAAGAAATATGCTTCTAAAATATATAAAGATTAGATTCCGCATAATCTTTAATACATTCACATAATGTTTCTACTGTAGTTATGTTAGATTTATCTAATATAACTAAACCTTAATCAAGCTTAAGGGATTCGATCTATTGAAGTGGGATCCAACAAGAGGTATCCTACATCCTGGGATAACAGTATCGACTTCCTGTACAGTTTTTAGGATTTTATTTCGAGTCTAACCAGCCGAATATACGGAGAAAGAAATTGCACTTGTTTTCTTATGCTTAATATAGGAACCTTCTGAACGAAAAGATTTGATGGACTGCATATTTTCTGGAATTCTTTGTGTGTTGTTCGTGCTAGGATTTAGACCCGCTTTCGCACACACATTCTTGCTCATAAACCAACATGGAGAATCTACCAAGCAAATATCAGGGGAGTTTCTCATTCTAATTCTTTTAATTTCCCATATTTTTAATGCTTTATCTATACAACGAGGACGTTGTATAATTCAAGTGGAGGATGGGAATTAGAATGAAACTTGTCCTATTTTTCACACAAAAATGCTTAAATTATGCTCAAATTTAAAAAAAATCAAAGCATACTCTTGTGAAATTACTTGATACATAACCGCACACAAATTTAAACAGCTTGTTAGATATTGTGAGGATTTTAACCCTTATCCATTTCTATTCTAAATGTTTACGCCAAATTCCACAAAATGTGAGTGTGCCAGTGATGTTGTAGACTTTAGAACTTGGCTTGGTATATCTATGTGAGACCACAATAATGAGTAATATAGATTTAGATGGAGTCACTTGTTTAAATTGGTAAAATTTTAAGATTACACCCAAAAAGCCTTTACATGTTGTTTATTAACTACGTACACTGGTTAGTTAATCCCCGTATAAACCCTTTGTTTACTCTCATTTTTAAAAGTAAGATACCCTAGCACAACCGCCTAGAGCCATATCTCTTTAGAATTACACCAACAATCTGTTCATTACACCTTTACACCTTAGTCCCTGCCTGTTAGATTATGATCCATTTATCATTCCTAAGTTGCTTAAAGGCAAATTATGTAGTTCCCGAGACTTGTGTCAATTTTCTATCTTGGTATGGTTGGGAAGAAATTTACACACTGCAGATGTGAATGTATAAAGTAGTCAAAACTCATGTATTTTTACTACCCAACGCATCATTGGTACCATAATTGTAAATCGAAGAACGAAGAATTACCGAAGGAATTATCCGGAGTTATATGATCGTGAAGATGGTGAAATTACACCAAGTTTCGTAGTATAGTGTTAGCAAAAAAATCAAAAAAAAATAGAAAAAATCATAACAAAAAAGAGAAGGAAAGTTTGGAGATAATCGCAAGAGCTTAGACCGAAGGAATTATATGAAGGATCGATTATTCGTTGATACCTCTTAAAAATCAATGATGTAGAGTACTGTATAAAGTGGTAGATATCGCCCTTGTCTTGTAAAAGTGGTAAAGTAATTGGATTATTGTGGAAGTTACCTGTTAAAGAATGCCAACTTTGGTTGTTGTTTTTTGATCAATGATCAAGACGTTTGTAAATAGTTGTGTCTTTATCATGGTAATGGTCGAGAAAAAGTGTCTAGCAACTTATATCTTGGACCTAGTCTACTTGTTTCGTAATTTTTATTTAACAACAATTTAATTCCCTTTCCTAATCATTAACCATGGGTTTTACGCGAATGAGGAAGTGAATCGAGCATAGCATGTCTAGTCCATCGTTACGGCCAGTATGCATGTCTCAGCTAGCCTTGTTAGTTTTTATTTACTATTGGAAAGTTAGAATATCAATACCCGAATAACTCTACCGTCCTACCTTTAGCTTATCGAGGTGGATGAGCTCATCAAAGGAGAATTGTGTCTATCTCGTTGTTACGAGTTATGTATGATGTGGTCTTTGTCGCCATCCTGGAATATGTTATCGATAAAGATTAATTATAGTAATAAACCTCCCTAACTAATAACGAAAACCTATTTTACCATTATAAACTTGTTACACTTAGCTCTTAGTGGTGGAGATGTGTATCCTCGCCAAGCGATGATAGAAATACGTCGTCTCGACCGAGCAATTGAGCGAATTAGTTACATGTTACCACATAGATAGTTGAGTGATTTGAGTGTTTTCAATCTTCCTATTTTCGTGAGGTGTTTGGTTGTGTACTTGTAATTGATCAAATAAATGCTTTAACAGAAAAATCCTTAGGGATACATTTTCATAAACTTCTAAAGGCTACTTGAGGACAAGTAGGATTCAAGTTGGGGATATTTGATGACATCAAATAACGTTAATTTTATAGCATCATTTATCCCATGTATTTAACCCATTTTGTATAGATTATTTAAAGAATTGATACTTAACATTTTGTATTTGAGAATTGCGTAATAATGGATTACTTGGATGAAGATTAGCAAAAAGCACTCATTTTGGAGTCATAAGACGAAGAGTTAGAGAAAGTCCACTGATTTGACAGCCAATACGTCATATTATTCTAGACTAAAAACTACATTCTAATGACTTTGCCGAATACAATGTCCATTGCCTGACTTTGAAATACATCGTATCCACATCAACGATACACCGTATATAATACTTTGGTCAACAAATAAAAACCAACTGGTTTTACCTCAATACGCCGTATCCATCAAGAAGATACAGCATATTCATGCCTTCACTTCACAAGAAACCACGAAGAACTGAAGAGCTATACGCCGTATCCAGGAGCCTCTATACGCCGTATCCAAGGTTTATTATACTAAAAGATTCTAAAAGATATCAAACGTAGTCCTTACTCCAAGAAATCCCTAATACGCCGTATCCCACATTGCCCGATACGGCGTATCGACCAGTTTCCAGACTCTATAAATACAAGACCCTAAACTCAGTTTTAGATATGCAAGTGAATCCCTAAACCACCAAGTCAACCAAGAGACGAATAAAGGAGCATAGAAGGTCAGAAAAGAGCCTCAAGATCATAGGAAAACTCTTGTAATCTTCGTGTAACCGAATACGTGTTCAATTAAGGTTTTCTTCTTTATTTAATGCGTTCATATATCAAAAAAACGTGTGTATTTTACAATGACTATCGTGCTGATACCTTTAGTATCAGCCTTGTTCATGAAAGATCTAATGTTTGGTTTGTTTATATTGATTGCTTAATTTATCGCTGATTATTGATTATGTTTATCGCATGATACTTGTTTATGTGCTTTAATATGCGTTCAATCCGTGTCTAAGGATCGGATAGTTCTCATAAGTATGCGACCTATCATTCAACTGGGTCTAGTCCCAACATATTTAATGCGCTTGCAACTTCGGTGTTGTTTGGGCGTAGGCTAAGAGTCCGAGATAGCTCTCCATATTGTAATTTATATATCTAGAATAATAGGATCATAAATATTGACATATCCTTGCCTTTAGTTTAGTAAGCTTAATTGAGCTATAAGGTGACCTTGGTATTAACGAGTACGTTCTTATTCCATTAGTAAGGACTCGAATAATGAACTACTAGTATATAAAGAGTCGTTAAGCAGTAAGTGGGTAAAGTCTCAATGAGCTAGGGTTTAGTAAGAGCACCATTATTAATCTCCTAAGATATATTATAATCAACAAAAGCTTACTTTATGCGGATGCGTCTAATTGTGACAGAATTAGCGTGTTTAGGTCTTAGGAAGAAATACCGTCTAAGTCTCCGAATGATATGCCCTTCGAGATAAGTCAATCATTGCACTAATAAAACCAGCATTTTATCAGATTATTCATGGTTGATATGTTTTCCTTACATTAGTTCTTGAATGTTCCTCTATCGTTTGTTTATCTTCTTGTGTGTGTTTATTTCTTTACTTATCATCAAAACCTTAGGTTAGATACACAAAACCGTGCCAGTCTCTCACGCATAAACCCCTCTTTTGTATTAGTTTTAGGTTTAACTTAGATAACTAAAATACTGATAGAATTAGGAATTAATGCTCTTGCTCTTAGTGATCGACACCCTACTTACCATGAAACTCCATCTGACCAGGTACACTGCCCGTTAAAGTGTTGTTTTTAGTTATATTCGATATAAAATAAATAGTAAAACTTGATACATAAATAACACCTACACAATGACACATCAGAAGGAAAGAATAGGTCAAGTGATAATTCTACTCCCATCCTAACTTGTTTTGTACAATGTCCCTATTATACATTAAGAAAATGAAATAATTATGAAGACTAGAATTAGGACAAGAAACTCCCTTGAACATTGCTTCTGAACATATGAAATGTATTAAGCCGGTGGAGAAATCTAGAAAATCTCCATCGTGAGTGGTGTATAGTTTTAATACATATAATAATATAAAGTAAGGAATTTCCAAAACTACCCTTGAGAACAAAGGTAGTAGGAAAAATCTTACAAAAATACTACACGTTTAACCGGTAAGTGATTACTAGGTCGTTTTCCCAAAGACTTATGAAATTGAGACCTCGTTTGTTATTTGGATAATGACTTGAATTGGTTCGAAGATGATTTG
>BQNB010205527.1:0-10610 GCA_026074375.1 Tanacetum coccineum | reverse complement strand
TCTACGAATGGAATAAAGATGTACCATGGGTGTACGACAAGCCATGGCTTGATAATGGAATATGGAAAGAGCCAACACCAGGCAAACATATGTGCAACCCTTTCAATTATAAGACTGGATGTTCAGAATGACCAACCTATAGTTGGAGAGATGATGGATTCCATTATTAGGATTACGAATGGTATGAAGCTTTAGAAGATTGTGAATTAAAAAAATGAGGCTTTAAGAAACAAAGCTATCATGGAAGGATTTATCAAGGATGATGATGATGAGTCACGTTCCAAACAAATGAAACAATGGAACATATATGCAAACTATGATGATGCTTATGAGATAAATCATGAAAGAGAAGAATTATGTAAAGTTCGTAAGTCGCTGGTATGCAATGTAAGGAGATATATGATGATCTAATATTCGTTCAATAATGATGATGAGTATGTTGCTATAAAAGAAGACGAATATGACGATCTTGCTATCACAAGAAAAGAGGCATGTCTGGCTTACCAAGAAATCTTTCAGATAATGGACGAAGGATGGACGGTGACTAGAGCTGAGTAAAAGAGGAGCTAAAGAAAAGTCTAACTTAAAGACTTTGCTGTAAACAAAAGTGCTTCCCAAGAGACAACCCGGATTGTTATTTAATTTTGTTATCGAGTCTGTCTTCCCAGACATCAATACGGCGTATACGCCCCATACCATACGGCGTATTGAATGTCTGGACGTTATCAGTCTTTATTTTATTGCACTTTAAAAACATTATTGTCAGTTCTGGCAATACGGCGTATTCACTAACCTGATACGCCGTATTCACCAGACTGACCCGTAATTAGTTTGTTTAGTTTAGTTTAAATTAACCGTAGATACCAAGATAGGAATGCACCTGTTTTTCCTATATTTTTTACTGGACCTCATGAAAGAAATATCGACGAAGTTGGTGGAATGCATATTTGCTGTTCGTGCTAGGATTCAGACGCTTTTCCAGCACACAATCTCGCTCATAAACGCAACTTGGAAAATCTACCGAGCAAATATCAGGGGAGTTTCTCATTCTAATTCTTTTCAAATTCCCGTATTTAATGTTTTATGTATACAACGAGGACGTTGTATAATTCAAGTGAAGGGATGAAATTAGAATGTTTACTTGTCCTAATTTTCACATTAAAATGCTTAAATTATGCTCAATTTTTTTTTCAAGCATACTTTTGTTTGAGAAATTATTTGATACATCACCCCACACAATAAACCCTTTCTAATATTGTGAGAATTTAGCTTATCCGATTCCAAATGTTTTACCACAAATTCCACAATATATAAGTGTGTTGGCCGGTGAGTTGTAATACCTTTAGAACTTGGCTTGGTATATCACCCGAGACCACAATAATGAGTATTATGGATTTAATTCGAGTAACTAGTTTAAATTGGTAAATTTGTAGATTACAACCTCCCAAATTGTGATTGCCTTTTACATGTAGCTAAAAATAACTACACAACCGGGTTTAGTGTAACCTCCATTTAAACCCTTTCCACTCTCATATCTGTAGAGTGACGATCCACTAGAACAACCCGCGGGGGAGGGGGGAGCCAAGTCGCGCCGCCGTTTAGGAAGTGGATGGACAGGAGGGGGGGAGTCGGGCGTGATGTGGGGGTCTGGATGTTCTTTTTCTCTGTGGGGATCTGGGGTGGGCAGGCTCTTGTTTGTAGCCAACTAATGTGTTTTTTTGTTATAAATACCGAATTGCCTGATATTTTTTGTATATATCATATGTAACGCTATACTCATTCTATTACACCTAATGGTCGGAATGGAGCAACATGAATGCTTAACTGGTTATAGTCAGTCTACTGCTAAGTTCTTTGCATATAAGCAGTATATATAAGGTAGTCTCTGGTCAATACGCGCTACACAATCATAATCAGCCTATGAGTGCTACTCATAGTAGCAGTCTTTTTTGTTACAATGCCTGACTATAGAGTGATCTGTACGTTAGAGTGAGATCTTAATCTCTTCGATAGCGGACAGTGTCAATTGGAGGCATCTAGGGGTTATTCACTAGTTGTCACAAAAGTCTTGTGATTAGATGTGTACACGGGGTGGGAGGGGGTGGTGGTGTTTGGTTTTGTTGAATAGAGAGTGAGAGCGATGTGAGGCACACAGGGGCGTAGCAGATGTTTGGTATTTTTGTTAATATCACACACATCCTTGTGAATCTAGTTATTAACTGGCTTGTGTCTCGAGAGGACGTAATAGACAGGGTTCTACATTCAGAAAAGGGATGTAAACATAGGTTGACAGTTTTATCGTCGCTAAGTCTAGGACTTATGTATCAACGGGGATATACGGATAAGGCAGGTGACGAAGACAGTGGGTAAAGCATTCTGCGAGCGGAGTATCCTCAACGGAGTTGACTGAAAGAAGCGCATCTAACCTTGCGTGCGAGAGGGGTTTGTGAGTGCGTGGTGTAGAGATACTACATAAGGTGAGTCGAGCGAGTTCTTGGGGCGTATCACATGTATATGCGTTTGTGCTGTACTTGCGGGGATCCGTACAGTGTGTGCTTATGAGAGAGTGTTGGGGAGTACTTGGTGTATGGATTTGTTTCATCACGCTAACGTCAACAGTCTCTCGTCGAGTAGCTTAGGAGAGACATAGGTAGTGCAGGGAGGGTGGGTGGTGTTGGAGACATTAGTGAACACTTGTATTCGTGATCTGCTATGGAGCGAGGTGTATATCTTGCTTTGATAGCCACTGAGTAAAATCATCACATATGTATCTTACTGCGGAGGACAGCAGGTCGTGTCGTTGTATCATCATCTATAACTATGGGTCGCATGGCTATTGGTATTCTTATGTAATTAGCTGAGGGTATTGGAGAGTCTGTAGCACAATTGACGTAGGTCATACATTTTCTACCATAATAGATGCTGGCGGCTCAAAGCAGCGGGTTGAGCGGGACACTTTTTTTTGTTGTGCACAATATTCCTACTACTACAGTATGGGATCTTCTCCGTCTCTTCGTGGGTCTTCTAATAAATTACCCACCTAAGCAACATCTGTGCATGATCCTGAGAACTCTGCTGATTTTACGCGATTTGTGCATTTGTGTCGACCGTGTCGATGTGTACATGTGGTCCATATAATTCGGTATACATAACGACAGCCGATGTATGTCACAATGTCTTAGGTGGCTGGCCTTCGGATGGATATGAGCGGTCTTTACTTGGACATTCGAGAGAGAGGGTAAGACAACGGACATGCCCTAGCACTTCTCAAAACTAACTAATCTGAATGTCTAACAGTCGTCGAACCAAAAAAAAGAAATATATGACTGGATAATAGTAACATTTCATTCTGATTTGTGTATTCAAAAATCTAGCTTGGTATGGGAGTGGATGCCGATGAGAACAGGTTCATGGAGACAGGGGCGATGTCATACTAGCGAACACACTATCTGTCTAGATCTTTGCGACGGTTCCACAGCCGGTATGTCGTCGCTTGCACGTCAGTGGCATGTACGAATTGTTAGTTGGGTACATGGCAATCTTGCTGGTGACCAGGTTAAGATGAAGACGTGTCAGACAGGACATTCAACCAGTCAGAGAGACCCGTTCCATGCTACCACAAGACGTCGGCCAATATTTCTTTCAGCCATGCACGTATTACATTTTGCAATTTATACTGAGGATATATGGACTTTCTCGAATCAGAGGTCGACAGGTGGGGGGAGGGGGGGTGGGGGGGTGGGAGGGTACATAGTGTCATACAAATATGCCGATAGCTCACGTAATGATTACAATATCAGTTCGGTACCTCAACCAGGCACTCTAATTAGAGGCATATATGATGACTTGTAGAATCCTTATTCATGTGTAGGTCAGGGCGCACACTTTGCGATTTCTCGTAGGTAGTTGGAGAAAGTCTTCCTGTGCGTACACTGGCGGATGGTGATTGGTCTCTATCTGTCCTATTCGGTATGAGCGCACTGTTCATCGGTAATGAGCTGTACTTGTAAATAGATCAAATAAATGCTTTAACGAAAATACCTTAGGATACATTTTTTATAAACTTCTAAAGAGGCCTACGTAAGGACAAGTAGTTTCACGTGGGGGCTATTTGATACATCAAATAACGTCTATTTTTAAAGCATCATTTTATCCCACACATATTAACCCATTTTGTATAGTTATTGCAAAGAATTGATACTGTTAATCGTTTACTTTGAGAATTGCATAATTATGAGTAATTGGTGAAACTAAGCAAAAGACGGCACATTCTGGAGCTTAAATGAAGATATTTTGAAGATTACTGTTTCTGAAGACCAATACGCCGTATCCATCAAGGAAGATACGGCGTATCCGTGCTTGCACTCACCAAAGACCACAAAGGAAACAAACTCAATATGTCATATCTAGAGAAGTTCAATATGCTGTATTCAAGATATAGTATATGAATATTCTAGAAGATATCAAATGTGGTCTCAACCTCTCTCAAGAAACTCCAATAACGCCGTATCCAAATCCTAATGGATAAGGCCTATCGAATTGACATTCACCATGACCTATAAATAAGAAAACTAAAAAACGAGTTTTAAGTGTGCTAAATCATATTCTCAATACCTAAACCATATAAGTTGATTTTCAGAGGAGAAAAATAGCAGAAGAGGTTGAGCAACGCTATCAATTCCATAGGAGACAACATGGAATTCAATATACTTTAGTAATCGTTAGTTTTTTGAATCATTCGTTAACTTGGTTATTTACCTTGGCTAAATAATTCTTTTGTATTTCATTATGACGTTTGAAGCTAATAACCATTCCGGGTATTAGCCATTATTATGAGATCTGAATGTTCGGCGGTATTTGTTTATCTCAATTACTTGATTAACTTGGAAGCTTGTTATGTTTGCAGGGCGAAAAGGCTACATAGCAGAGTGTGGTTAGCCTCCTTGGGATGTGAGTGTAAGTGTTGAGGTGTCGTAGGATCTCGTGTAGGAGGTGTACAATCTTTATGCAGCGGTTTAGATACCCATGATTGCACGTCTATGACAAGGGACACTACATATTATGGAGTATTTCTAGACTAGTTTGGCGGGGGGGGGGATCGCAATATTTGCGAGGAGGAGTTGACTATGATAATGGATAGCTCTCCCATATGGTAATTTTAAACATCTAGAATCAATATGATCACAAATATTGTCCTTCTAAAATCTGCGTCTAGGATACGCTGCGGGCTTAAACTAGTTTAATTAGGATATAGCCAATGGTTTATTGGTCTTGTTGACTATCAGGTGAACCTAGATCATTCAACAAATAAACGTACTGATTCAAATTGGAGCGTGATGGATCAAAATGGACTTACTAGGTAAATAGCATCGCCGCTTAGCGAGAGGATAAGTGGTAAAGTCCTTTATGAGCTAGGTTTAAACAGATCACAATTTGCTTTAATCCCTAAGATAGATTATAATCAGCAAATAAGGATGCTTTATGCTGATGCTTTAATTATGACATAATTAATGTGTCTAGGTCTTAGGATGATGTAACGCCTAAGTCTTAAGAATGATATACCGCCTCGAGAGAAAAAATCATTGCACTAAATAAATAAACCAACTTTCTAATCGGATTAATAATGGTTAATACAGTTTTCTTATATTTGGCTCGACCGCTCTTTTATCTTTTGTTTGTTTGCTTGCATGGGTTAAAGTGCCTTGAATTGATTGTAGTCACCAACCAAACCGTGCCAGTCTCTCAGGCTGAAAACCTCCCTTTTCCTGTTAGAATTAGGATTAGGACTGACATAGGTTTAGAATAGGATAGAATTAACATAGATTAGATAACTAAGATATTAATTAAATTGATAGATTTAACCTCGCTTTAAGTGTTCGATACCCTACTTACCACGAAACTACTATTTTTTGTGTGTTTTGAGATTTTATTACTTCTGATCGGGTACACTGTCCATTAAAGTGTTGTTTTTGGTTTAGTCGGAAAAATACAAATTTAAAACTTGAATCAATAAAATATACACCACACAACGACACATCAATTATATATTCTATACATGTGTTTGATCTTGTATTGTGAGTCCATCATTAAATCACACATCAACGCTCCAAAGCCACCCCACTCATACATAGCGCAATTACACACACAATATCTGATACATGAGAGAGCGAGAGATCTAACACGTTGCTCGCCGGCGCGAACGAACGCGCTTAATCAACACCAAGCACACCCACCTCCCACACACTTATTATGGGCAGGATAGTCTAGGAGCGTTGGCGATGTTCTCAACGCGAGAAATTGAAGTTTTGAAGGAGTTGAAATATACTCAATTAGGGCAGAAAGTTTGCGTGTCATTTTCGAGTGAGTCAAAAATTGTAAAACTGATTTTGGGCTTAAGAATATGGTAGAAGATGTCTGTAGCTTCGATTCGATATATGGATTGTTTGATAACTTTTAAAAATTAACGTTTGGCGGCCATTTGAAGTTTGGAAAATTTACAAAATTCCAATCAGCTCTAAATAAAAATTTAATTTTTTGCAGAAACTGATAAGGGTGTTTTCGTCATTTTCCTTTGAGTTTCGGGTCTCGAGTAAAACTAAAAAGTTGTTCAGAATATCGTCTTACCTTTTCTTGATGATAACTAAGTCTAAAAATGCTTAATGACGGTTCGAAAGGCTTAGAATAAAATTCTGCGTTTTTTTAGTTAGTTGCATCAGATTCGAGAAAAAGGGCATTTTGGTCATTTTATTTGTTGTTTTAGGTCTCAGGTAAAATTAAAAAGTTGTTCAGAATGTTGTTTTACTTTTTCGCGAGGCTAGCTAAGTTTAAAAGTGCATTACGACGGGTCGTTTTTGATGAGTCAAACCTAGGAAAAACTTATATTTTAAAAGGTCAAAGATGGTGAAATTCTTAAGATTAGTCAATTAGTGTTTTACCAAATGATTAGGCATAAAATATATTAACTAAAACTGAAATTACAACTAATAAGTTAGTCTTTCACTTTTGTTCGTGTCTAGATGTCTTAATCTTGATAATGGGTCAAAATGGGTAATTTTCATTAAAACATCTATAAAAGTCGAATGGTTAAATGAATAAATCTTAAAGCGTAACACATAGTGGGTATAAGTAAGTACCGTTTGCGCGCAACATAGATTCTACAATAAAAGAATTTACAGGTTATTTCAGAAATATATATATTTTTTATACTTATGCAAAATATGCATTTTCTTATAATTATATTTTCTTATACGCGGACCACTATTTTTATAGGTCGCGGTTGAGTTGTTGGCGTTCTTCTTCTTCCTTTGTTGATTTTCTCGGTCGATACTTCTATTTATGGTGAGTTTCTCACATTCCCCTTTTTGCATGTTTTAAATGTTTTGGGGTGGAAAGCATGATGTGTCGTTTGTTATGTTATTACTTTTAAGTAATTAATCTTTTGAGCACATTTGAACTTGAACTTGTTTTGAACGTATGGAACTTGATTTGAACTTGTTGAACTTTGGAAACGTGTTGAACTTTGAACTTTGAACTTGATATGTATGATGTTTGATGCTTGGAACCCGCCACTACTTTTAACTCATTATCCCCTTCATCGGGATTGAGACGTTAGTACTTATGGATAGCGATATTAGGAGATTAGCCCCTTCTCACTCCCCACACAAAGGTGCATAGTACTAAGTGTTTGTGCCACACTATAGAACTAGAACTTGATTGGATGTTTGGAATGGTTATACTGAATACATTTAAGTAGTGTCTCGCATGAACACTATAGCATACATATATTTTATAACCCGGAACACTTTCACTTCACCATTTAAACACAAGAAATATAAGATGAGAAGAATGAAAGAAAAGTAGAGAGAAAGTAGAGAGAAGAAAAAATATGGTTGATTACAAAATGAGAGAAAATACAAAATGAACCAACACCATCTCCACACTTGGAAAGGGGTATTTATACTTACACCATGAGGCTTACATGCCTATGGGTTTTCTATGGGTCGGGCTCGGGATTACTTGCGATTATTTGGGCTTTAGCCCATAACACGTGACCGATTAGATTACATAAACGAGCCCGTTTACCCGATCTAGCCTATTACAACATATAATTAAATAAAGACCGAAGCTTCCTTGTTGAGTGACTGAGCTTCCTTGTTCGACTCAATATTTTAAGGCTAACAATCTCCCCCGAAGCGAGGTCTTGAACCTTGAAACGAACTTCCTTGTTTGACTCGATATTTTGAGGCTAACAATCTCCCCCGAAGCTTGGTTTTTGATAGATTCTGAGCTTCCATGTTCACAGTCATAATATGGTCTTGGATTTCTTGAGATTGTATTGACATTGAGTTTTTGAGTCTTGTTCTTGGTATTTATCTTTGTTGTAGGCTTGTTCCTTCATGCTGTGTGATATGATCTTGAGCCTTTGTCATTGTCTTTCGACTTCGTCTTTGATTTCGAGATCTTTAAATCTTTTCCTTGTTTGTCTTGATCGTCTTTGCCACCTTGCGATCTTGTGTCTTGACAACATGCTCATACTTTGCATCTTCTTGAAAGCTCTCTAATAATCTCCCCTTGACAATCGTTGTCTTGATAATCTTGATAACTTTTAGGAAGATCTTGAATATTAGAGTTTGTAGAAGTCTTTGTCTTTAATTCTTGAGCTTTCTTGATAATAGAATCTGATGCTTATAGTAGTCATGTTGTTTAGCTTGAGCTGGAATGAGGCTGCAACGCCGTCGTTTGTACCTGCATTTTAAAGTTAGTGATAAATAGCAGATATGGACGAATATGGCTTTGTCATTTGTCAATATTCAGTTGCATTAACCTCCGGTTCTGTGAGGACCGTTTTACAGTATAATTACTGTACATGTGATCAAGTAGGTTCAATTTGGAAGAACCTCCTTGATAGGGTTTCCAGCTCAAAGCATAGGATCTTCTAACACAGGTGTATTAGATTCACCATGCTTGTTTGTTTTCAATACCAAAACGTCTTAAAGCAGACAACACGATATGAGTGAATCAGATAGTTACTATCTTTCTGATTAAGTCGTCAATTCATTTACTGGACCAAATTGATATCCAGTTATCACAAGTTTGATCCACATAGGATTTAACAAGTCACCTACCAAGAACTTGTTTGATGTTGGCTCAAGCATGATTTCTATCTTTATGGTGAATACTTAAGTATCACTTGGATGTTCTGGCAAAATCACAAGGATAATGCGTAGGACTCTTGTTAACAGCTTGTGAACTTGATGATGTTCAACAAGTGTTTGTAATTGAATGTGTCCTAATGAGATTTATTTTATTGATCTCTTGGCTCTAGACTCGATTAGTGCTTTTTGGTTTCAGTACTCGGAGGCTGGAGCAGACTGCCACCTATTCAATATCAACTAACTAGGAGTGAGAAAGTCAATAGAAGTCATATGTATCTCCGTGACAAATGAGACAAGTATCTTTTGAGAGAAACTTGAATGGCTAGGAAGGGTTATGGATTGCATCACTGGGTCCATGATGTCATTCTTCAATATCAGGATTCATTTTTATGAAAACCGATAGATTATGTATTGACCCGGTTTTTGCCTAAAGTTGTATAGAGTGATTCTTTCTTTAAACCCTTTATCCTTACATTTCTTTTTCATTCTTAGACCCCTTCAATGCTTACCAAGACGTCATTAATAACACCTTGTTGTGATTGTTCTAGTGTTAGCTCAATCTTAGTCGACATTATTCCCATTTCTCATTCTTCTCCACATCATACCTAAGGACTGCTATTTCTAACTATGGAGTGTCATTGGGTAGATCTCTCCTGTTCTGGTTGGATCATAGGACTAGTACCTAACCTAACCACCTTATGACTTCAAAATCTTTGTGAATTAAGATGTTGTTGGGTATGAGATCCTAACCATAAAACCTTTTCCGAAGAGTATCAAGCACTTTGAGTCGATTAGATCACTTATTATTTTCAAGAACACATTTTAATTACATTTCTCCCTTTATTTTAAATATTGATTCATTTAGTCTTTGAAATACCATGTGATTAAAATTTGTCATGAAAATCCTGTGGAGAAAAACTTTTATACTTAGTATGCCGAAACAGTTTTTCGTTTGCTCCCCCTCAATTTTACATATGTTTGACACCAAAAAAATGATACCAAGTTGTAAAATGAATATAAAATTGAGGGTTAGCATTGTTGAGCACACAATTTTAAAAGATTATGAATTGTCATTGAAGAATTCTTGAAAATTTGTGTTCAACATTTTAAAAAACATCATGTTAGAAGACTTCTCTTCTAATGCTAAGGATAAGTACACTAAAACGTACACTCTCCTTTGTCGTTCGGGTCTGAGTTGCAATCTGCGAGCAATTACAAGTCATAAAGAAAAATAGAAATGACATGTTTTGAAATCATTTGAACTCTTGCTCGAACTTCATTTATACGCCCGTTTCGATGTTAATCAACATTTCTAGGTACGTAAATGTTATCGATTCCAAGAGACATGTCGAGAAGATTCTTTTGCAAAATTTTCTGTTTCTCTGATTTTGTATTTTCTTTTTGAAATTTTCGATTCCAAGAGACATGTCGAGAAGATTCTTTAGTAAACATATC
>BQNB010205525.1:0-10610 GCA_026074375.1 Tanacetum coccineum | reverse complement strand
TTCTTCTTATTCACATTCACCACAACCATACTATGTCATACATCCTTCATCAATTGTTGATTATGAAGAAGATTATCAAGGGGAGTTACAAGGGGATTCTCAAGAAGTTAAGCTTATAACTGCAATAATGTTATTATCTTGAGCAATCACTTAGAAGTTCTCCACACCTACAAATAATCGTCTTTATACTTCATCAGACACAAGAAATCAAGCTGTGATTCAAGATGGTAGAGTTGACATACTGATGACATCAAATAATGTCACTTTTATACCATCATTTATCCTATGTTTCTTACCTATTTTGTATAAATTATTGCAAGAATTGGTACTTAATTGTTTAAAGTTGTTATTTGCAGTAATTATGGAGTAATTGGTGAATTTATGCTAAAAGGCACGCATTTTGGAGCTTAAACGAAGAAATCTCAAGATACTATTCTGACAACCTATACGCCGTATCCATTAAGGAAGATACGACGTATCTGTGCCTGCACTTCACAAGAAACCACAAAGAATTAAAGACCAATATACCGTATCTACAAGACTCTATACGTTGTATTGAAGATTATTTAAAGATTTTAGAAGATATTGAACGTGGTCCCTACTCCAAGAAACCCCTAATACGCCGTATTGACCTCAACCAATATGGCGTATCAATGAAATTCAGAGACTATAAATACAAATCCATAAACACGAGTTTAAGGTGTGCTTGAACATATTTTTGATACCCTAACCACAAAATTCGATTTTTAGAAGGCAATAAGAGCAAAGAAGGTCAAGTAACGCGCTTAATTCCATAGGAAACACCTTGTAACCATCTATACTCTAATAATCGTTCGATTTTTGGTATCATTCATTTAACTCAGCTAGTTTACCTTGGTTGATTCGATTATTATTCTTGCATTCATTACAATGGTTATGAAGATTTAAATGTTTGGTTTGTTTATCTCGATTGCTTAATTTATCGTTGATTGTTGATTATGTTTATCAATTTATACTTGTTTACGTGCTTAAGTAGGTGACCTATCATCAAACTGGATCTACGAATGCAAAGTGTCATGCTAAGCTAGATACCAGGATAGCTCTTCATATATCCGCAATTTATATATCTAGAATCATATGATCACAAATAATAACCTATCCTTGTCATTGTTTTAGTGAACAAGTTGGACTAGCAGGTGACTTGGGATTAACAAATGATGTTCTGATTCTCTTGGTAAGGACTTGGACAGGGGACTACTAGTATATAAAGAGCCGTTAAGTAGTAAGTTAGTAAAGTCTCGGAATTTAAACAAAATAAAAAAAAAATCGATTGTTTCTGGATTACTCTCTGGGTAAGGGAACTTGGGGGGGTAACAGGGGGGGAGGGGGGGAGACAGGAAAAACTTACTAGTTATAAAAAGGGACCGCTAAAGTTAGTTTAGTAAGTTAGTAAAAAGTTTCTCGTTGAGCTGGGGTTTATATAAAGATTTAGAGCATTATTAAAAATTCTCCTTTTAAGGATTAGTTATAAAAATCAACAAAAAAAATGCCTTGGCTTTTATGGGCGGGTTGCGTTTAAAATTATTGAGAAGAAGAGGGTAAATTAGCGTGGTCTAGGTTTTAGGAAGAAACAAGTATCGGCCTTAAAATTCTAGGGAAAAAAAATGAAATATTGGCCCCTCGAAAAGATTAAAAGGGGTTCCAACAATTTTTGCATTTTAATAAAAAAAAAACCCAAAAAAAAACCCTTGGTTTTTAAAAAAATTAGGGATTTTAAATTCATGGTTTAAAATACATTTTCTTAAAAAAAATTTTTGGGCTTGAACCCTCTCATTTTCTATTCTTTCTAATTTTTCTGCCCTTTGTTGTGTGTCTTTATTTTTGTGTTTTCTTTAAAGTAGGGGGTTTTCGTTACAGCAAAAAAAAAAAACCCGTGCCAGTCTTTCAGACTAAAACAAAAAAAAAAAAACCCCCCCTTTTCATGTTTAAGGGAATTAGGTTTTGGGGGCCCATAGGTTTTGGGCATAGTTTAGATAAGATTAATAAAAAAATAAAAAAAAAAACTTAAAAAACATAGATAAAATATAAAAAAATTTATGGTGTTAGGGGGGACTTAGTATTAAAACGTTGCTCGCTCTTTCGTGGGATCGGGGACCACCCTATCTTATAAAACGAAAGCTACAAAAAAAAACAACTGGGAAATCGGGTTACCACTGCCTGTTAAGGGGTGTTGTTTTTTAGGTATGTCGGGCAAATAATATATAAAAAAATGTAAAAACTTTGATAATAAAATTTAATACATTTTTACACAACAATGGAACACATCCATCCATTTTAAAAAAAAACCAAGAAATTGGTTTATGGGGAATTTTTTATGGTAGAAAAATGGTAAGAATATGAAAAAATGCAGGGAGGGGGGGGGACAAAAAAAAAAAAAATATGGGTTTTCAATAGCATTTTAATGCAGGAAAAAATTGGAATTTCAATAACTTAAAATAAAATTGAGAAGTTAATCATATTTGTTTCAGGGGGCGTTATGCTCTTACGAACAAAAAAAAAACTTTGGGGAAGGTTTTCAAAAAAATCCCAGGGAAAAGGGGTAAACATGTTCAATGTTATAAACTTTTTTACAATGGACAAAGGCGCCCCCCACTGTGGCTTCATGGAATTGTCAAAAAACCAAAAAAGTTCGTTTGATTGAATGGAGACAAAAATATATTTTTTCAGAGAAGAAATGTTTGTTGAGAGTAAAAAAATTGTTGTTTTGTTTTCCATGAAGTGGAAAGGCTGAAATGGCAACCTAATTGAAATTTACCAGCTGATTTTTCTTTTTGGCGAAGATGAAAACATTCGGAAAGAATGCTTAAACCAAATTTTTGCCAAAATAAATTTTTTCAAAATTTGTGCGGGCTATTGATTGAACAGGTTGATGGGGGTACAAGCAATGGTCCTTGGGACGGAATCTCCAAAAAAAAAAACCCTATGATTGGCAAAAAAAAGGGTTTTGGCTTGTGAGGGTAAATGAGTCACTCAAAAAAACGATACCTATTTTAGGGGTTTTTAGGGAAAAAAAACAACAAAGGAAATTTCATGAGCGAGAAAAATACATATAAAAAAAAAAAACTGTCTTTAACAGGATCTGATTGGGATGCATTCCAAACTTGATTCTAATAATTCATAAATTGTGATTCCTTCATGTGGAAAATTTATAATGGTGGCTTGGTTGGAAACCATGATTCAAATGTTTTCAGAATCTAAGAAGCATTGGTTATGGGGAATACCTTGGGTCAAAAAACTAATCTGTTTTAAAGACTATTTTAGGTTTCAAAGAGGGATAAAGTACTAGATTCAGGGGGGAACATTGTTTTATCAAGAAAATGGACAAAAAAAAAAAAAGAGGATAGGTTTTGCTCTTAAATGGGTTCTATGTTGGGGATTTGGACATTGGTTTCTTTGGGCTCTACAAAAAAAACAAGGAGTTATTTGGTACTGGCAATTTTTGAAAGAAGCTTAATTAAGTTAAAAGTTTTAGATTTTAAGGTTTTAATAGGAGGAAAAAAAAAAGAAAAATTTTTATTTTTTTTTCTTAAAAAGTTGAAGGAAAGATTTGAAATATTTTTATCATGCCCAGGATAAAATATTAAAAATATGGTTGCTGAGATTGTTGGAACACAAGAAAAAAAAAGAAAAATTTCCAAAACTAACCACAAAAAGATTTGTGAAAGAAGTCTTGCTTCTTACTCTTTGTTGATTTTGCGGACAAAAGGCATTTAGTCCAAAATAAAAAATGGGAAGCAGATGCTTGATAATGTTGGGGATGTACATTTCTTTTTTTATAGATTTCTCTGATTTGGGTTCTTTTTTGGATGTAATCTCACGCCCATCTAGGGTCCAGATATTTATGTTTTTGCAGGGGGGTATGTGCCATGGGGGTGCCTAGATTTTTCAAAAAAGTTTTTTTACTCCAAAAAAGGGAGGGGACAATCAACATTTTCTTTAGCTGTGAAGCGAAAGAGGGGGGAAATTTTTAAGATATTCTAAAAGGCAAACCCATAACATTAGGCCTTTGGTATTATTTTTCTAGAGAATTCTTCAATTTTTTTTTGAAAACTAATTGCTTTTAATTGTGTATAGTTGATTATGCTGGAGGGCTACTCAAGATAAGGGGGAAGTACTTAAAAAGACTAAAGCGTTCTATTAAATTTTTTTAGGGAAAAAAAAAAAAAAAAAAAACAATTTTGTTTGAATAATCCATTTGGGGGCAGTTGGGCCCCAAGGAAGGGCAAAAAAAAAAAAACTTGTGGTTTGGTCCACCTTCTACAGCTTTTGAAGTTGAATATGTGGCCTGCCCTTGCTAGGGTTGCTGTAGAATTTAAGTTGTCTAGATTCAAAAAAATTTAAATTGTGAAATTTTATGGGTATAATTCTTTCCATGAATTTTTATTTGTTTTTGAATTCATTATTGACAAATTTAAATAGTAAACTTAATTCTTGCATTATTAAAAAAAAAATCCCTGTTTCAAACTTTCTCAAAATAAAAAACAAACAACATAATAGAGAATTAGGCATTCATTTTTTTAAAAAAAAAAAGAGATTGCAATGTAAATAAATGTTAATTTTTTCAAATGGGTTAAAAATTCTCTTAATTGATTTCATTAATGTTTGCCCGCCGCCAGATCTACTTGCCAAAAAGGGTTTTTGATTGCTGGGAAGGTTTTCAGTTCACTTGGTCTTCTTCAAGTATTGGAAATATGCCTTAAATCCTAATGTCTAAAATTCTTCTTTTGGTCTTTGTAAAAGTTTTTGTAAAGGATTGTTACTGTTAGTGTGGTCAGTTAGACGGAAACTAGTTGTTAAAATTAAGCGACTGGGTTTTTAGGGTTTCATTTTTACTGTCATAGGGAAAGAAAAACATTGCTTGGAATGTGGTTTTATTAGTTTTGGGGAACTAAACATTTGCCAGGGATAAAGCAAAAAGCAGGGTTTATGGGATGGTTGTGCGGGAGAAGTGAAAAATGGGGAATAGGTCTCACAAAGCTAGATTTTAATATGTAAGGAGAGTTTTTGTGGTAATTTCTAGGGTTTTTTTAAACTTCTATTGGGCGGGACTTGTGGTTTAATTAAAAAAATTTTAGAATGGGGATAGGGGGGTTAATATGATAATTTGTTTTTATAGGGGTTTGCGGGCTTAATGGTTTTTTTTAAAACTTTCAATTTCATGGGTTATTTTACCATAGATTATGAACTCACCCTTTCATTGGGAAATTTTCTCACATGTTAAATATTCTAGTTTTGTTTTTCTAGGTTTCTTGTGATTGGAATAGGAGGTTTGTTAGGTATGGATTAATGAAATAAAAAAAAAGTTAATTACAATATTTAGACAAGTATTTGTTAATTTTTTACTGTGGAGTTTCAAATAAATTTAGGTTTTAACTGGCTAGGGCCAAAAAAAAAAAGGTTTTAATTTTATTTGCTAGTATAATAATTTAATTAATGCTATGTTTACCATTAGTTGCTGTTAGGAGGGGGAATTTCGATTTTTCCCTTATAAACGTTTGGGAGATTATTGTTTAAAGGCCACTTATTCAATTTAATTAAGGGGTGAATTAATTGGATAAATCTATGATTTTAATTTTCCTTTTATACGACTTGTCTGTGTGATTAAAGGAACACCAAATTATGTTTTCAGTTGGTCTAAATTAAAACCAGCATACCTTACCAAAATTTCTTTAATATATAAAATACAAATTGCCTTTGGCAAAACATAAGGCCCACTAAAAAAAACTCTCCTTTTAAAAACGGATTTTTCCATTATAACTTATCATACGTATAAAAACAAACTTAAAACTCAAAATATCAATTTGCTTTTTTTAAAGGACTCACCAAATGGGCATATTTTTACAATTTTTTAAGATAAACATGAATAAACATGGGTGGGGCTTTTTTCTTAAAAGAACCAAAAAAGTAAAAGGAAAAAAAAGTTTAGTGAAGGCGGGTTTGTTTTTCAAATTAAGGGGAAATAGTGTATTTCCTGGAATCTAAAAAAAGCACCCATAAAAAAGTTATGACCCTTGATTTTTACAAAAATCTACTATTTCTATTCTTCTCAAAAATTCTAAAAACAGGGTTTTGGCCAGGGGAGGGGAACTGCTACTGTTTCAAAAAAAACATTGATTTTTCAGGGCGAAAGTAGAAATGTAAAATTGATATTTTAGTGATGGGAATAATAAAGGGGACTATTTTATACTGAACATCTGTTAGAAAGTTCAATTTCAACTTAAAGCAGGGGATGCAAAGGTTATTGGTATTAGTTTGTTTTTTTTTTTTTTTTGTTTTGTTTTTTCTTTTATTTTTTTTTTTTTTTTTTTTTTTTTTTTTTTTTTTTTTTTTTTTATTTTTTTTATTTTTTTTTTTTTTATTTTTTTTTTGTTTTTTTTTTTTTTTTTTTTTGTTAATTAACAGCCTACCAATTCTTAATATAAATACAATTGCCTTTGCAAACAGCACTAACACTCTTAAACGATCATAACTCATCACTAACACTTAACTCATATATCCAATTTGCTTTTTAATGACTCACAATGGCCAATTTACAATTTTACGATAAACATAACATGGTGGCTTTTCTAAAGAAACCAAAGAATAGTGAAGGGTTTCATAAGATAGTGTATTTCCTGAATCAAAGCACCTTAAGGTATGCCCTGATTACAAATCCTACTATCTATACTTCTCAAATCAAACAGTTTTGGCAGACTGCTACTGTCAAAACACTTGATTCAGGGGAAGTAGAAATAAATGCTATAGTTGATGGGAATAATAAGACTATTACTGAAGCATCTGTTAGAAGTTCACTTCAATTAGCAGATGCAGATGGTATTAGTAATAAGCCTACTACTGAAATTTTTGAACAACTTGCATTGATGGGGTATGTTACTGATTCTGATAATCATACTTTTTACAAAAATAAATTTTCCCCTTAATGGAAGTTCTTAATCCATACCATCTTGCATTGTATAAGTTTTAAATCTACTGGTTGGGATCAGTTCAGTAGTAATATTGCTACTGCACTTATTTGTTTAGCTAATAATAGGACTTTTAATTTTTCTAAACTTATTTTTGATGGTATGGTGAAAAACTTGGATAGTAAGACAAAGTTTTTAATGTATCCAAGATTTTTACAACTCTTTTTGAACATGTATGTAAGTACTTTACTTCCTCACTCAAGCATACATATTGCCCCAATTTTAACTTAAAAGGTTTTTGTTAATATAAGAGGTTTTTCTGAGGTACATACACCTTTGTTACCCACTATGCTTATTATGGATCAAACTGGTCTATGTGAAGGATCAGCAATCCCAGTTGCATCCCAACACACGCCCATTATTGATACTCCCTCTACTTTACAACCACCAGTTAGAGAAAACACACAATCCCCTACATCAACCACTGCACCTGAAACATCTCCTTCAAGAATAACATCTTCACCATCCTTATCTCCTCAAACACATCAATCACCAACTTCATCACCACTTAGGGATATAAACAGACAGGCAGCTAAGATTCCTCAGTCTCAATTTCCTACTCAAACCCAAGTAGCAGATGAGGCAACATTAACAAGTATGGATGTTGGTGCTGGAGGGGCTGCCACTACTGACATTGGCTTAGATGCAGGTCAGGGCAGTGGTACCATTCATAAGACCCCTACCAGGCTTAATGATGAACCTCTCTTAGGAGTTAACATACCTGGAAGTACTGAGGGTAGTTTATCACAAACTGAATTGACGGATCTTGTACTCAAATTAGCAAAAAAGGTGGAAGGCTTGGAAACTAAACTCCAGAACACAAAGAAGATCTATGGTAAAGTCTATATAGAGTTGGTACATAGGGTTAAATCTCTTGAGGGTCAGTTGAAGACAGAAAAATCCAAATCTACAAGAAGAAAGTTTTAGATTGTCACCTCTGAGAATGAAGTTGATTTCCCTGCAGAGAATTCTTCCAAATAGGGGAGGATGATAAAAGACATTGACTTGGCTGCTGGTACTTCTTTAGTTCAACCACATGTTGCAGTTCGGGAGAGACAATCAGAAGATGATACATTTAATTTGGAAGAAGCTTTTCCATTGCCTTCAGATGCTGTAAAGAAGTTTAATTTGACTGAAAGGGATGAATCTACTATAGAATATTTTCACTTTGTTACTCCTACTAAGATCAGTGCTTCAGGGGAGGCACATAGTTCAGATATTAGTCCTGAAGATCAACTTGGAGTTTTAAGTGCTGAAAAGATTTTAGCTGATACAGGTAGAAGTGGTACAGTTCCAAAGACAGTTTCAGAAGTTCAGACTTACACAAGAAGAAAAAGAGCAATTAGTACTGGCAGTGGTGGAGTTAGTACTGCCAGTAGGATAATTAGTACTGCTGAAGAAACAGTTAGTACTACTGGTACTAGTGATTTCCTTAGTGCTGCTAAACCTTCTGTTAATACTGCTGGTGATTATATCCAACTAAAAGATAAAGATCCAGGCCAAAGAGAAGGTAAAGCTTTAATGGAAGTGAATGAGATTCTAAAGAAGTTTAAGAAAGGAGAGTATAAACAGATAAGTCATGATGAAGAAGTAGCTCAGAAACTACATGCTGAAGAGTTAGCAAAGGTTACAACAAGACAAGAACAAGAGAAGTATGATCTTGAAAAAGCCATGAAATTGCAAAAGCATTTGGATGAAAGAGAATAGGGTGTAGCTAAAGCTAATCAAGCTCATGATATTGATTGGAGTGATCCTGTTGTGCTAAGATACCATGCACTTTAGAATAGATCTTTCTCTGTAGCTGAAGTAAAAAAGAACATATGTATATATTTGAAGAATCAGGGAGGATACAAGCAGAGTCATTTCAAGGGAATAAGCTATGAAGATATTAGACCTATATTTGAAAGCATATGGGATCAAAATCATGCTTTTGTACCTAAGAATTCTAAGATTGAAAAGGAAGTTATGAAGAGACCTGGATTTGATCTTCAACAAGAATCTATTAAGAAGAATGAGAAAATTGAAGCTTCAGGTTTTGTTCAAAAGCAACCTGCTGAAGAAGAAAAGGAGAAGAAAAAGGATGCAAAATCTTCAAAACAAGTTGAAGAAGAGATAGTTCAGCAAGATGATGTTGTAACTGAACAAGTTGTGAAATAAAGCTTTAAGAAAGCTGGAAACAGATTAAAAAGAAAGGCTGCAAAAGCTAGAAAGGACAAGGACAAAAGACAAAAGAAGCAGGATGATCCAGAAAAACATACACTTATGAAGTATGTGGAAGTTATTTCTGATTCTGAAGAAGTAATTAGTATGATCCCATTGGCTGTTAAATCTACAATAATTAATTGGAAATCTTATTGCAAAGGAGATGTGGGATACTATAAGATACACAAGGCAGATGGAAGTTACAAGACTTATATATTCTTTAGTGAGATGCTAAATGATTTTGATAGAGAAGATCTGCTTGTGTTGTACATACTTTTTAATGAGAAGTATGCATCTACAGGACCAGGTTTTGATGACCTAATGCTCTGGGTAGATATGAAGATTATGTTTGAACCAGATGTGATGATGCAGTCTGGAAAAATCATCATAGTCAAGAATTGATAGAATGAAAACTCTATGATTCTTTTGGGGTTCACTCTTTAATGCTTGGAGAAGTAAGCATTCATATGCTAGTTGAGAAGAAGTATCCACTTCCACATGATACACTTACAAGAATGCTTCAATGGAAACTTCATGTCAATTATAATGTCACTGAGATGGCGTATGAGCTTTTAAGGTTTATTAGATCTCAACTTCATCAGTAAAGATAGTGTGTTTGGAAGCTTTCTCAGCAGAGTAGACTAGAAGATTTGATTCAGAAGAAACTTGAGATTTGAAGGTAAATCATAAGTTTAGGGGAGGATTGTTGAGAATAAATCTTCACAAGTTAGTACTTCTAGTTCAAGAGGTTAATACTGCTCAGATTATAACTAACAGTGTTAACTGACTTAATACTACTAGCACAAGATTAATACTGATAGTGTTAGTTAGTACTGCCAAGAGAAGATTAATACTGCTAAGGGAAGTCAGAGATGCCAGAGATAAGGATTAATTAGAGATGAAGATTAGAAGATATTTATATAATAGATTGTATCAAAATATTCTATAAGTTTATGTTTTGCTTTAGTGTGTGTTGTAAGCCGACTAGGACTCCTTAATCTATAAAAGGAGGCTCTAGGGCATTAGTTAAGATATAAGTTTTCATAGTTGTTAAGTCGATTAAAGCTTCAAGGTTGTAAACCCTAGTACTAGTCAAGAGTACTCGTATTATTGATCAAATAATATTGGAGTGTTTGGTAATATCTTTGTTCATTCACAATTACTATTTTATTCATAATACTTCTAGTTATTAAGGTGTAGATTCCATATACACTTTAGTATACACACACAAAGTTTCTACAATAAGTTATTTTTGATTTATACAAGGTAACTTAACCTTAGACAAGCTAAGGAATCGATCAAGGTTTGGGATCAACAAGTGGTATCAGAGCTTGTGCTTTGAGAAACTTTGATCTAGAAGTCATGGAATTTGAATCTGCACTGAGTCATACTACTGCTATGCTTCCC
>BQNB010205520.1:0-10611 GCA_026074375.1 Tanacetum coccineum | reverse complement strand
AGAATCAAAATAACATAATCATGTGTTATGATACTCATCTAGAAAAAAATGATAAGAACCTCAAGTTCTATCGTGATTCTCTCAAAATAAGAAATATATCATAACCTCAAGTTATGATTCTTTTTATTTAAAAGTCTTATGTGCTTTGATGATTTCCTCAAGTGAATCAAATATATTTTTTAATGATTTCTAAATTGAATCCCGATGATATAAAATAAATTAGAACCTCAAGTTCTAATATGGTCCGGTTAATAGGATAAATAACATAATCTCATGTTATGTAAAAAAAAGAAGAAGGTGAGGTACATTAAAAGTTACGATCAAAGTTTCTAAATAGTTTAACTACTTTAGTTATATAAAGAAAATAAAATATTTGATTAGTAAATCAATAAATTTTTTTCTTAATGTCAGATTATACTATTGAAATATTTTGACTATTTCGATCATGTCTGATTTTTTTTATATATCTATTTTCTTTGATGTTGACATATGTGAAAGTGTGGAAGATTTTTTTAGAATGTATGTTAAGCAACTTCTAAACTCTTACATGTAACATTAAATGTTCTTTCGATTGAACTAATAACGATATCATGTGGGCAAAATTCTATTATATAATGAATGTGTATTTTTCTAAGTGTAGTTCAGTGTAAAAATGAGCCCAAAAAAAAAAAACTTATTTTCTAATTGGTACAGCTTGAATTTGTTCTCATTACAATCTTATATATTAGAAATTTAAATATGGTGAAAATAGTTTTCGGAACTCATTTATCTTTCATCGTCTCTATAGAAATTTGATACAACGGAGAAAATTCCGCTAAATTATGAAGAAAAAAAAGAAAGATTTTACCATCAAAAGCAGGAAATTCTTGTAAATGCAAGCGTATTTTTGCAATATTAAGTATTGCATATGAATGATAAAAAGAAAACATGCGATGAGATGGTTAATGCCTCGAATATGCTCATATATCGAGAACGATGCTTTGATATAAGTTTTTTCTTAACAAAGCAATGGGTATGTTTAAACAAACACGATAAACATGTTTACTAAATTTGCTCCATTCACTCAATTGAATGTGACTCAATAACGATGATCATGTAGATATCGTGATTATGAACGTGGTGAATTTAATGATTGTAATGTTAATTAAAAGAAAATGGCTGGCAACCTAAAGTTGCAAGATACAAGATGAAATGATCAACATATAAATCTCCATTCCCTCAAGTAAATGTGAGATCTTCATTCCCTCAAGTGAATGTTATAATATATGTCTAAAGATCATTTATCATGGTAAAAGATATGGTCGATGCAGTATGACAATGACAAACCACTAGTAGTGGCAAAAATAAAATAAGAAATGAGCAAACAAAAATGTTATCTATGCAAAAATGCAATGTGATGTATGCAAAGTACAAGTGTGTCAAAGATATTACACACTATATTCATAGATTTAAGTATCTATGCTAGCACATTTTGCTCCGTAAAAGAAATATAAAATTGTCATGAGGAACGAAGTTAAATATTAAAGATGCATTATATTATTTTGTATCTTCCTCGACATGCATTATATAAAGATTAGTAAAAGCTAATTATAGCCATAACATATGTTTATGACAATTAAATTATAATATTTTTTTGGCATGACAGGGATACACCCATCCCGAGACATATAATGATGCGAAAGTTTATAAAAGAATAAGATTCCTTCAATCTAATGTTGTTTATCCGCTCAAAAGAAGTTTATTATTAATTTATCACTAAATAGGACTCAATTCTTCAATAATTCTGAAATAAAACAAATTGATTATGTAGGCTACAAATCCATTGTATGAACCATTTAGAGTTTTAAAATCGATGCATCGTCTAAATGGTCATTAAATCGCAACCTCAAGTTTGCATGATTAGCTCAATGCGAGCTTAACATTCCATATTAAGTATTTTCATCATGAATATGCGATGAATTACTTCTAAAATATTAAATGAAAACGAGAGAAAAAAACTTGTGTTGTTGTATGGGGCCATATTATAATATACACAACAACAAAATTAGCATCATGCCAATATGTTATTATAAATCCTCCATTTTATAATTGGTTTTGGTTATTAACCAAACATATCCCATTTCAATTTTTTTGTGCAAATTACTCCACCTAAATGCACATATACGGGATATAGAAGAAGGATAATTCCTTCAGGAGGAGAGAAGTAGCTGCAAATTCAGAATGAATTATCATATTCTATTGATCCTCGAAAGAAATTTTATGAATTTATTATTCAATGTGATAATCTAATAGCCATACATAAACATTGGCTAAAAACAAAATTTCAACTACACATGCTCTGATTATATGGTGTCCCTCAAGGACACTATTTAATTATGACATGCCTCTAGCATGGTAGACTAATCGATTCCAATGAAAATCCTCGATGAAAAATATGGAGCATGAAAGCAAGATGTTTGGTCGAGGTATAAAACACCACATAATAGTCTCATAAAAAGACAATAGACATGTAAGTTCCAAAGAACCTCAGGTAGCTAATGAGATCTCAATAAAGTCTAGTATGTCTAGAATCATATGGAATCGAAACAAAATGACGTCAATAAATTTGTGTACATACAATATATTGCTTGCTATTATGCATGATGAGGATCAGAAATCAATTAGTGTCCAAATGTGCGCTCAATGAAATGATTGGCCAACATAAAAAGACATAGTATCTTGCAAATACTAAAAGTATTAGAACGTGAAGTTCATACACGTAAATGTGTAAAATCTATTTGATATACATCGATTTTCATGCGAAACCGAAATAAGAGCTCTAAAGTTATGTGTTTTAATACTCGAATTGTGAAATAAATAAATTCACAAAACAATAGGTTGATATTAAGCGATATTATCTCGAGGTGGATGTAAGTTTTTTATTTGATATTTCTATGAGACAGGTATTTATTATTTCCATAAAATAGGATTATCTAGAAGCTCTCAGATTTTATGAAGGATATGTTAATGCCTCAAGCATTACTCTAATTTCTACTTCTAGTGACAATTATTAAAGTTCTCCATTAATTTTATTTCATTAAATGAATGTCTTATATGATCAAAATCATTTTGAACGCATATTGTATAAATTGCTTTTGCACATGTCTCTAAGAAATGAGTAGTTATCAAGTACCATAAATAAGTGCAATTAAAGTTTTATTGTCAATTTTGCAATTAATATGCGTTATGGAGAGTTTATTTTTCTCTTTTAATATTTGTAGATGTATTGTATACTTTTCAACCAATGCATTTGATATTGGGTTGGAAGTTACACATATATTTTGTTATTTTTGCAGGAAGTATTCTTAACATCAACAAGTTGGTGAAATTCATTACAATGTTGTTGCCAACAAAAGTATTCGAGCAACTCGTTTAGAAGATTGGCATGCGATGCTTGAAATTGAGGAGGAGCATTATGCGCACTGCACTCTTTTCCTTCATCAATGTTTAGTCCCATTGGGTTTTTCTTGGTAAGGTTTTTAACGAGACAGTCTATAGCGTATAATAAATGATGAATATCCAAGGAGGAGTATTGTAAAATATTATATGGGCTATGTATGGGCTATGTCTATTCATCATGTATCTTTATGTACAAGCTAGGGTTAACCTATTAACCTTATAAATACATCCACTTGTAACCTCCTGTGATCAATCAATAATAAGAATTCTCTTCCTCTCTCATTCTTGTGGTCTTGTTCATTATTTTACAACAGGTTTAACTTTAATCTGATTCGTCAATGCAATCTTTTAAAATAAAATACTAAAGTCTTTTAAATGCATATTTTCCATTAGAGTTAAAACCTTTTTACTTCATCAGAGGTTTATGAGGCGCTAATGAAAATGGACCCGTCTAAAGCACCAGGGCCTCATGGAATGACTGCGATGTTTTATCAAAATTTTGGTGTTTCACGGGTAAGACAATAGTTGATATGGTTTCCTCTTTTTTCGAGTCAGGAGTGTTACCTCGTAACATTAATAAAACTCTTGTAACGTTGATCCCCAAAGTTTCAAAACCAGAGTCTCTTAAAGATTTACGTCCTATTAGCTTTTGTAATGTACTATATATGACTTATTCAAAGGTATGTTAACGAATAAAACAATTTGGCCAACATAATTCAGTATAACAATCAGCGTTTGGTTCAGATCGTGTGATCATGATAATGCGATAGTAGCTTGTGAAGTTTTCCATTGGCTTAGAAAAAAAAGGATGGCAGAAAAGGTTGCATCAGCACTAAAAAATTAGACATGAGGGCAAAAGGGCTTACGTGAGAGTCGATATGACCCTTAATTCAAGACTGTTTCTTAGCAAGTTTGGCTTCCCTCACACTTTTCTAACTTGATTATGGCGAGTGTTTCTTCGGTTCCTTCTCTTTAACATCAACAGGCAAGTTTCAGGTCATGTGCCCAACTAGAGGTCTTCGCCAAGGAGATCCCATTTCGCCCTATATTTTTGTTATGTGTGCAGAAGTGTTATCATCTATGATAAGGAAATCTGTCATGGAAGGTCATATTCATGGAGTTAAAGTTTGTCGGGGAGCACCAAAAATCTCTCATCTGTTCTTTGCTGATGACAACATCTTTTTTACAAGATCTTCGGTGGAGGAAAGTTGCAGGTTGAAAAGTATATTCACACGATATTGCCAAGCTTCTGGACAGGTCATTAATTATGAAAAATCCGAAATATCCTTTAGTGCCAATGTTGATATACATGTGCGAACTCGTATAATTGAATGCTTGAATGTGCGTGAAGTTGTTCATCAAAATAAATATTTAGGAATGCCTCTGTTTTGGGCGATCTAAGAAGGTGGTTTGAAAGCAATTTTGGGATCAAAATAATAGAAGTACTGGTAGATGGAAGGAGAAAACTTTGTCGATTGCTGCGAAAGAGGTTCTTATTAAGTCGGTAGCACAAGCGATGCCTATGTATATTATGAATATCTTTTTACTTCCAGGCAACTTAATTGATGATATTCACAAGTCTCTTAATGTATATTGGTGGGGAGACGGGGTTAAAGAAAACCCAATTCGGAGGTGTAAGTGGGAAAGGATGTGTGTATCAAAGTTTGGAGGTGGTCTTAGATTTTGTCACTTTGGTTTTCAATGATCACTTCTCGCAATGCAGGTTTGGCGATTGATCACACCCCCAACAACATTGGCAGCGAGAACCCTTAAGGCACGTTATTTCCCAGATCAGCTTCTTTGATGCCAAGATTGGATATCGTCCAAGCTATATTTGGCGTAGTTTCCTTTCGGTTAAAGATATTGTGCATAAAGGGTGCAAGTGGAATATCGGCAATGGTCGTAGTGTTAATATATGGAAGGATTTTTGGTTGATGAGCACAGAAGTTTGGGTCCAAAACCAAATAATTGTGATGTTGATCAGGTACGTGATTTATTAAATCTTGAAAAGTGATGTTGGGATTATGGAGTTTTGTGTGCGTTATTTTTGATCGTATATTGCCACTAAGATTGCAGGTTGTTTTGTAAGCAAGTCGAGGAATGATGTGCTCTATTGGCATAATAATCCAGGAGGACATTTTTCATGCAAATCTGCTTATTTCTTGGCACTTGAAGCAGATGAAGACATGTACCGCATTACTATCTCTGATGACCACCTGATTAAATTTTGGCATGTTGTGTAGAAAGCAAGAGTTCCTAGCAAAGTAAAACTATTTATGTGGCGAGTCTTAGAACAATTATGATAGGTTTGTTTAATCTTGAATTCATAACAAATAACTTGAAAGCTTGCGAGAGAATAGTAGAGGATGACAGTATTCACATTTCAAAGTTAATTACAAGCTTGGAGAGAATAGTAGAGGATGGCAAGTATTCAAATTTCAAATGTTATTAAAATGGAGGGAAAAAGGAAAAGTTTATTACAAGGCATCACCTTCTAATGATGATTAGAAGGGGTATTTATAGGAGAAGGAAGGAGGCTTCCCTTCCTTTATTTTTCTAATGTTTCACTTCTAGTCCCTATTCTTTGGCAATTATGCTATTTCTTACTTTTAGCATAATATACCTTATTACAAACTACTTTATTCTAAACAAAATAAAGACTAATAACTAAATCACATAATCGACACTTTTTATGAACCTAACAATCTCCCCCTAAGGGTCGATTATTCTGGGCGTTCTCTTCGTGGTCCAAGTGGTCTTCCATTCACATGCATCTCCCATCTTCTCATCTGATTTCGATACTTCAATTTCTTCTTCAAATAATTTCAGATACTCAACTTCTTTATTGGTGAGATCTCTTTGAATATATCCAATTATTGTAACTCCTTAATCCTTCTAATACTCTGTTTAGCGTTGCATCACAAAACTTATGAATCTCTGAATGTCTCATCACCCTTTTCTCTTTCTTGCTATTCTTGTATATGATTCCATGCACAAGCTCATAGATGATGGAGAACATTTTGTATTTTTCAATTCCTGGGAAAGATATTGTTGGTGTAGTGAGATTAACTTTCTGCTGATAACTTTCAATTCCAAGTTGGAAATCATGCACTCTTTCCCGTATCACTGAACTTCTGATAAATACTGATAAAGACCATAGCAGCCATGTTTCTGCATAGTCAGGTACCTTGCCATTCATAATCAACAAATACATGTCCTCGATATCATTCTTATTGAGATTCTTGTAATCAGGCTCGGTAATCGACACAATGCACTCATTAGCTCTTCTTGCAACTATCTCTGTGATAAACTTGTGTTCATGACCCAATTCCCAATACGTCTTGATAACTTGAATGATCTTTGAGTTCGAATAAATCACTTCCTTTGGTTTTTTAGGCTCTTTCTGTTTCCTTATGTAGAAGATCTTTACATAAGGATTCTTCCAATGTTCAACACCATATTTTGCATAAGGATTGAATTTCTTAACACACTTATTCACCCATCTGGAAGTTCGTTATTCGATATCATCATCATTAAAGATAATTGCAGGAAACTTGTGAAGTGACAATACTATCTTCTCAAGCCCTGAACTTCCTTTCTTCAGATACAAAAGGTCTTGATTTATAAGAGATAGTGGTGGATCTTCAGGATCTCTCTGACAACTTTGAACTAGAGGTGTGGTCTTTCGTAGATGTGGAAAAATAAGGATTTCCTTTCTACTTTCCCAAACAATGTCACTTTTTAGGAAATTCTTCATCTAATCAATGTGATATTGATGCTCATCTCCTGAAGTACATCTTTGTCTCAACATCTCATCAACCATTTTCTTTAATTTTTCTTCATCAATTGTCATTTGCTTCGTTGGTATTTCATCATCATCTGAAGCATAAGACTCAGTCCAAAAATCATAATCGTCTTCTTGCTCTTGATTTCCTGAAGTTAATGGACCTTGTTCATTTTCATTGACTTGTCCAGACGATAACTCTCTAGACACATATACTTCATACTCATAAGTCTTCTGTCGCTTTGCATGATTCTCCCCCTTAAGATGAGCATCATCATGAGGATCGTCCTGATCTCTTGGGCGAACGGCAGAAGTTCTACATGTAGTTTATGGTACCTGAAGACTCTTAAACTTCATCTGAAGTGCTAGCCATATTGCTATGTCTTGTTGCTGAAACTGAGGATCGAATTTCATAGAGAGATACAGTTGATATTGTTGTTCTAGAACATAGGGTGTTTGTGATTGAACTGGATGAACATGAAGAATATGTCCAGACATATAACTTCTTACTAACGCATCAACTTGAGAAGGAATGTGATTATCAATAGCTTTATGAATTTGTGAGGAAATTTCAACCTATATATTCCCACGCTATTGTAAAATAGGTTTAGTAATCATCCGTTCCATCTCTTCTTTAGTCTTTTGTCTTTCCAGAATTAGCCTTTCCGCAACATACACTGGAACTTGATCTCGAACCTGCTCAGGAACTTGCTTTTTAACTTGCTCCTTAATATGCGTATCTACCATAGTGGGTAATGATTCGACCATTACTTCTTAGAGATGATCAGCAAGAGTATCAAATGACTTCCTTGACAGAAACCTTGCTTTCAGATGTTCAAACAAATATGTATAACGTCCCTGTAATTCCTGAAAGAAATTCTTGTATTGTTTGAAACGAGCAGGTTTGGCTTTGAATAATGATAGAAGTTGGTTTGTTTTAGATAAGTTGGTGCTGGGTAATCTTGATAATGGTGTAGTTTTAGTATCAGTTATCGTCAATTCTTGGAATTTCTCAGTATTCGAAGATACGAGATCAGTATGAATCCTAGGAGATCTAATTGGTATGGGGAATGGTATACTCCTAAACTCCTCTACAATCTTCCCTTTCTCCCTTCGCTTTAATTCATACACTTCAGCAGTTATTTCTTCGTCCGCTTTATTAACATTTACAGGTATGACAACACTAGTAATTTCCACCTCTTCATCATTAGTGATCTCCACCTCCTTATCATTAGTAATCTCCACCTTCGAACTTTCCTTATCACTCCTGGGCTCTAACCTAGTGCCAAGAATCTTTGGTTCATCATTCCTATGGAGTAAACTATCATCAATAACATTCTTTGATCCTTCCACCATCTTTTCAATCTCTACAGACGCCAAGTGCTCTTTGACCAGTTCTACATTTTCTCTAGCTTCTTGCTCTTCTCGACTTTTGTGCTCAGCAAGACTTACTTGTAATGTGTCTTGTAAATCATTTCATTTGCTTTATCAACAGTTGGCACTGGAGCTGGTGGAGTAAGACGTGTGGATCTCCTTTGAGGAAGACGAAAACGAATCATGGTTGATCATTTTGGAGCACTTGACTCTGCTGTATCCATTTTAGGGTTAGGTTATCGAGGGGCGCTACGTGTCCTATGCGTTCCTTGGGTAGACTCAGTCGGCTGTGACTAAGTCAGAGGAACATCTAACCCAAACACCTTCGCATACATCCGATAATGCTCCATGTGCTTCATTTCTTCTGAAATCATCCAATCTGGAATTTTCATTCCAACTTTGTCTTTGTATCTCCCTGAATTAAAGATATTTTTCATTATATCATCATCTTTTAGGTTGTGATATATGTCTCGAGCACGTCTTGAAATTTCAGGGAAACTAGTCATGTAATGACTAATGATGATCTTTGTAAATCTTGGATAAGGGATCGAAGATGTTGGATGATGAAGAGAAAAGTAAAGTCCTTCCTATAATAGCTCCGCATAATCCACATGTATATTATTAACAAAGTAATACATCATTTGCATTATCTGCAATGGCGGTTGATCCCATCCAGTGACACGTGTTGTCAAGCATTTTGAATATATCTTGGATAACATTTTCCATGGCTGCAGAAGACCAGTTGTCTTAAAGCTTGATGATGTCTTCAGCTCCATTATAAAGCCTAATTGTTGTTTATAGAATGGAACCATGTTTATAAATGATGGTGGTGTCACAAAGCTATCATGATTGTCGGCATTTGCTTGTAGTAAGTGAAAGATTGTCCTGAAGTCATCCAGTGTAAGAGAAAGTTCTTTCTTGTCAAGAATAAACGTGAGACTATACTTTGATCTGTCTTCCTTCAAAGTATGCTAGAACTGTGCCATATAGATCCATGGTACAAAGGAAGAAGCAGCAATACTGAATCGTAATGGATGATTCTTGATGATATTTGTTAGTATTTGTGCCATGATCAACCTTCTTGTTTGCATCCATGAGATCATATCGTTTGTTTGGGGGACACAGTTCATCTGGATGAACATCAGCTGCATGTTGTTGTTGAGCCATGATGATTACTGAATGAATAAAAATTAGATGTTAGTTAACAAACAATTCTTTTGACGTTTTTGTCTCTTTCCACTCTGTCTGTTTTATATGTTCTGGCAATTCTTTTCGAACATATTTTTGATCAGTTTGTTTCTCATGTGCTCGTTCTTTCTTTTTATAGCACATTCCATACGCTTTATTTGAATTTTTCTTTTGATTTTTCATTTTTGTGTGTTCTGGCAATTCTTTTTCAAACACACATTTAATTTGCTTTTTCACGTATGGATTTAGCTCTCTCTGTCTGTTTTTATAATATCCTCACCAATTTTTTTGTGACAAGATACTCTTTTAAGAATGATGAATATTTCTCTTTTGATTTTGAATCAAGACTCTTTTGTGAAATATAAAAGAGAAATCATACAACATCTTAAAACCATTTTTGTAAAAGAGTATCATTTTGTCACAATCACAGATTTTGAGAACTTTTTCTAGAAATCATTTGACAAAAACTTTCTTTATAATGATAACATAGAATCAGTCAATCACAAATCCACAAATGAATGGTCAACACTAAGTCACTAACTCCTCATTCTGTTCATTGCAGAAAACGGCCGAAACCGGACATGACTTAGTCCACTTAAACAATTACAAATATATATATGACCCACAACTTAGAATTTATAGAAACTTGATTTTTTTTCTCAAATTATTTGATGTTTTCACCACACATGAGAAACTTATCTTATTGTTCCACATACATTCAAGCATTAATCATCATAAGCATTAATCATCAAAAATATTTCTTTCGTAAAACAACTTCACGTTTCCACAAACGTATTTCTACTGAATTTTGACTTTTTGACACCACC